>VWZT01012678.1:124592-332750 GCA_013397055.1 Pachycephala philippinensis | reverse complement strand
GAGAGGAGGGGCTGGGGGGCAGGGGCGGGGTGGGCACGGGGCCGCAGACAGCCTGATGGGTCTGTTGGCCGTGGGAATCCCTTCTTGCGAGGAGGATGGAGACTTCGACAGAGGGATCTGCAGGTGTTTGTCCCTGCTTGAAAGGCTGGAGACAAAAGTCTTTAACGCGGGTGGTATTTATGTATTTTATGTGCTGTAACTGGTAAAGCTGATTAGTGTATTTCCACATATATAGTACAGTATGTACAATGTATACGAAACAATCTTACTGTGTTTTTAAACACAGTATTTAAGAGCTGTACTCGGTTGCGTTACCCCCTGCGCTGCCGTGGTCCCAGCCGGACGAGTTGCCCACTGTGGCAGCAGTAGGGGAGCGTGAGCTGGCTTTCGCGGAGGCAATGCTACTGAAGTAGGAGAAAGCAAACTGCTCAGCTCTGTTTCAGAAACGAAGGTGACAGCCAGATGGGTTCCTTGAGTACTGATGAGCAGATTTGTTAAAAAAAAATCCTGATTTCTTAAAGAAATATAGCATAAGCAGAATTGAATCCCGTATGTATTTGCATGTGAGTATAAGGGATAAATTCGCTGCTGTTTGCTTGCTGTTGCTTTGTTAATTCTGCACCCCATAAATTTTGGGCTGATTTCAAACAAATGAAACAGAGGGGTATTTTGAGATACTAATTCTCAAAGAAAGAACATTCCTCTAAGTTCTGTGAACATAGCTGCGCAGGGGAGAATGTGCTTATGTGCAAAAAGGAAAAGTATGCAGCATATATTTCAATCATTAATATTGAGATGTCAGCATTGGGCAGAAGGGTTGTGGGACTGTTGGGAGCTGAATATCCAGGAACTGGAAAAATCCCACTTTTAATCCAAATGTATATTCCTGTAGGATTCAGCCGTGTCCAATAAGGAGCTAATCTCACTTGAAGCCTGTCATGATAGACATGCATATTTATCTTCTCTCTGTATTCTCTGATGCTCTGTTTAAGACAAGCCTGAAGCTTTGGTATAATTCGGTTAAAAAATCTGACAGTCAAGAGATGCAATTCCCTAGGAAATGAGGCTTCATATATGTCATTGCCTACAAAACTGTTGGTCTTATCTGCACTTCCCTTTGCCTTTGTGTAGCCAATATGCTTAGGCGTGCCTTTTTCTGGCTGGTGTCATGAACAGGTAATTTCTCTAATACAGAGATGAAAAGCAGCTCCTTGAGGCTGCAGACAGTTAATGAGTGCATGAAGGAAATGATTTATAGTGTGGGCTGAGTTACATCTTACGTACTTTGCTGAGACTAACTCTCAGCTGGGCTATCTCCTTTGCTTCTCCCACATAAACTACTAGGCACTTCGTAAGTAGGAATTTGCTTGTGGAAGCAGCTCCTGGTAAGGATGCAGAGACTATCACTTCATATTGCTGCTGCCTTAGTGTTATCATCATTTTCTCAGACAGCTTCTTTGGAAGATGAGGCTCATTGATGTACCCCTTTACCATGCCAGCCATAATGCAGTGTTATTTTAAGACTCTTTTTGGCAGTCATCTTTACTAAGTTGAAAACTTGAGTTTGCATAATTTGAATTCTTTTGGAATTTTGTCTTTGACAGCGTTGACAACAACATCAGCTTTTAACTGAATATATTGTTTCACAAACCCAGGCTGAATGAAATGGGACCAGGCGTATCACTTCCAGCTGTTCACCCTGTCTGTTTGTTGCCTGGCTGATACCGTGCTGGTGGCAGGCATAGCTGCGTTGCATATGAAGCAGGTAGTCCGTGCAGCTTGCAGGCTGCCTCTGTGCAGCTCGGAACCTGTGCTGATCTATATTACTATTTTGATCTGTACACTGGATTGCCTTTATGCATGACTCAGCTTCCTGTCACGGTAGCTGCCACCTCTGTGAAAGCTGAAATGGACACATGCCTCAGAGTGGTAATCTCTTCTGCTGCCCGGCTTCAATCTGTTTGTGTTTGGGGCTCAATGTCCTTAGCTTTAGCACCTGTGAATATAAAATGCTAGGAATGAAGTACAGTGAGGCTGAAATCGAGAGGATAAAGAAATGACTACAGAGAAACTAATTTATTGCTTTACCTGGGACTTTATCAATATAAAAGCACTCTGGGTGAACTCAGCTGGGAGATTAGTTGGTAGCCTTTCTTAAATTAAAAATAATTATTTTGTTAATTCAACAAATCAATATAAAAAATGTTATGTAAACCAAAATAAAAATCATGACTAGGATTCTTCTGTGTTCATTATAAGCTTACATCAAAATCACCCTGTTTCATATTGAATAACATGTTTTTAAAATTGTTCATTTAGAAGTGATATGTTAGAATCAGTGTCTGTATTTGAGTCGCACACTAGTTACGTGGAAGCTGCCTGGGCAGAGGTTCTCATCCTGTAGAAGATGGCAGAGCATTGCCTGAAGGCATGATCCCCAAACTTTCACCCTGACTTTATTGTACTTGCAGTGGATCTACAGTCATTAAAGTTAATGCAGGAAGTATCCTTGTGTCAGACGGGAGTAAAACCAGATCTATAACTCTGCAAGTGACTTCATACAAACATGGCTTGATCCTGAAAAATGATAAATCTGCATAGTAGCAGGGAATCTTTGCACATATGGGCTTGGTATATGTTTTTCCCTTTCAACATAACGTTACTTGGTTATCATTCTGTCCTTATTTGCTCCAAGTTGAGATACATTTAACTGAAGCTACAGAATGCATTCCTTGGTAAAACGCATGAGTAAAGACAAGTTATTCCTGATGGCCTGATCCTGCTGTAATTCAAACAGAGTAGTGCTTTATTTCTTGAGTAGTCCCACAGGAAATGGTACGATACTGAAGGCAGGAAGAACAGTTCAGTAGTCCTGATTCACATCCATCGTGGTCAGTAAAAAATGCACCAAATTGTTTGGCTTAAACCCAGCATGATAAGGGTTTGCAAATTAAACCCATCTTTCTGAAATGTCATTCTGAGTCAGGTTGTCTAAGAATGGGCATTACAGATCAGTTCTAATATGTTGAAGAGCTTGGGAAGTAACCTGAGTGACATGCTATAGGTGGTGTTGTGATGCAAACTTAACTATGAGAAACACTTATGCTGTCTGCAAGCTAAATTTAAGTTCTTGTTCATATGTGTTTTAATATTTCAATGTATATTGTGGGGTGTGCAAAAACACTTAGTAGTAGTTCAATTTCAGTCTCAGTGCTATCAGTGGAGACAGGCTCAGTACTTCTGTTGAAGGCATACCTGTAGCTGGCACTTTTGCAAAACATATACCAAGTATGTGACAGGGTCACAATAATTGAGGGTTTTTGTTTATATCTTTCAAGTAAAGTGTTTTGCCATGCACTAAAATACAGGCACTGTGGTATATACCTAAAATACCCATCAGTTCTCCTCAGGTGTTTAGAGCCTGGTTCTGCCAGGGGCCGCGTGTTCAGCCTTGCTATTGTCTTCATTCCAAACCAGTAACTATTTGCAGGAGTTGGGAAGGCAAAGTTTTAAGATCAGGTCAAAAATCAAGGCTTAAGGGTCAGCAAATTGACCAGCATCTCACCTTTCGTGTAAAAATTAAAAGACTCCTGTGTAGAGTTACATCATCTGATGAAATACTAACTCAAAGCTGAGTGTTACTTTGCTGCTCCCTAGCAAGCTGGCCCAGTTTTACGAGCAGGCGACGAAGGCAGTTGCCTAGAGCGACAGACAAAAGGAGGCAATAAAATCACATTCTAAGCAAGAACGAGACCCTGTGACTCTGTGCCTGTTTTTGCCGGTTTAATGAGGACTCAGTGCATTCCCCAGGCACCATTCGCCTCAAGGTGCTGATGTGCTGAGACTGAGCAAGCTCCTTACTACAGGAGCCATGGCCGTGGCTGTTTGAACATCCCATCTATTTGTACTCGTCTCTGCTTCAACTTGCTGCTGCTGAAACTGAGTGGAGAAACTTTATATGCTCCTTCTCTGCTCCTTTTTCTTGACAGTGCTCTATTACTTTTGCCAAAATGGTTGGATTGGCAGGAGAGCAGGGACAGATGTGCTGAGAGTAGAGAGCTCACAAAATTCATGCTTCACTAAAAAAACCCTGTTATTATTAGCCTTGCAAATTAGGAATGACAGGCTGCTGAGACTTACTGAGTTTAT
Source organism: Pachycephala philippinensis (assembly GCA_013397055.1). Lineage (NCBI taxonomy): Eukaryota > Metazoa > Chordata > Aves > Passeriformes > Pachycephala > Pachycephala philippinensis. The sequence continues at coordinate 328,601 of VWZT01012678.1, read as the reverse complement.
ATTTATGTCAAGAAACTGATTGCAAGAAATAAGACATGTCTTAGTAAATCTTACATGGGTACTGGATTGCTATAAGGACCTTTTACAGTCATCTCAGGGCTCAGTTAACACTACTTCATGTAGGCTTCCATTTCCCACCCAGTTTTGAGTGCTAAAAATGTTTCCTTCCTTTGCTCCACTGCTTGTGCTCTGACACCGCTAGACTTTTGGGAAGGATCTCTTCCATACTGTGAATAGCTTGCTGTATTAGGCTTTGCTAATAGATAGACTCGGTGGAGACTTCAGTATTGCTGACAATATGGTTAACAAACTGTAACAGAGAACCTGGCTGGAATGACAGTCATTTTGCCCTACTGCTTTTTAGAGGAGCTGCTTGGAGCAGCAGAGTTTCGTGAGCTGACTGAAGGGACTGAGGTGACACTGTATTGGTTTGCTCTAGGTTCACAGTTGGTCTATCATGTCATCCAAAGGCATGCACTGAAAGCATTGGTGGATCAGCCTTCACCACACATCAAGGTCTGTAATAGAAACAAAGGAAATGTATGTGGATTACAAAAAAAGAGACAATTTAGTCTCATCAGAAGTAATAAGAATTTGGAAAACATGCTACGTTTCATTAGACTTTGCAACTTTAGTCAATCACTGTGTCACCAAAAGGAGATTTATGGGAGGCAGATTATCCCACATTGGCCCACTGGAATGTTCTTACACTTTATAACACTTACATTACTACATTCAAAAGAGGATGCTAAACTTGGGTCTCATAAAACAAGGACAAGTTTGAGTTCCTGTATTTTTAATCCCGGAATACATTTTTCTTGTGGGTGAGCCTGTAATAAAATTCTGCTAACTTCTCCGTGTTCTTTTTGATTTTTTTTGCCATTTTCCCTTTTGCTATTTTGCTTTTGAATATACAGTAATGGGATATGTGTTAGGTTTTCAAATCCCTTCACTTTCACAAATGCTAAGGAGAGGACTCCAGCCTAGAATATGATTTCCAAATATGGAGGGATAAGAACAATCCTGGCTTTCAGGAGCTGTCAAGCAATGTGATTATGCACCTGTACAATATACAGATTATTTTGTATTTCATGGAAGAGAGAGAGGTTAATACCTGATTGGGTTTGTACCTTTGTAAGCACAGCTGTACTTCATTTCCACTTCCAAGTTCTGGTTATTTTATTCTAAATACTGCACCACTGGGAATCTGCCTTGACCCTTGGAATGACAATGGACTGGAAATTGAAGAGGTCTGCACCCGTTTTTTTTTGTTTGTTTGTTTGTTTGTTTAGGTTTTTTGGTGAGGGTGTTTTTTGGTTTTTTAATCTCCTTTAGAAATTTTATGTGTTCTTTGAAATTGAGCAAGGCAAACATAGCCTTTTCTGTAATGTTGTAAGCAGCTACACCACATCTATAATTTTATCTTATCTCACGCTTGATTAAAAGGTTCTTCAGACCTAAAATAACATGACCAATTTTTTTGGTGTGTGTTACTTTCTACTGGAAGATTAAAAGAAGCCCTTTTAATTCATGCAGAATTGGAGTTCTCTTGCACACGTATGTAGATGTCCACTCCCCAAGCACAGGTGCATACACACATGTACACACTCAAAAGACACACAAGGACGTATGGGTAACTAAATTCACATGGAGTATGCAGTAATAAGATTTCCATGTTAGTCATTCAAATTTGCACATATGCCTTTAAATTTTACCCCGTTGCACATAAGTGTTACAGCAACCTATAATTAACTGACCCAGTACTCTATTTTACAATCCCTTTTCATAACTCAGTGCAGAAAAGAGGGGTGTTCATTTAATGAATAGTTTTCAGCTCTTTGTCAGGGTGTGTTTGGAGGCACACTTGCAGGTCACCGTGAAGACCCTGTTAGAAGCAGGATTTTCACTTGTGAAGTCTCCCATATAATTTCCGAAGTTAGTTAGTATATAAGCACTTCCAAAAGCTGAGTAACACCCAAGCCAGAAGAAGTTTCATGTTTCATTATTGAAGCAAACTTGTGCCACTAAAGCACAGGAAAACTAACACCTGAAGTATCAATTAATTTTGGATGCCCTCTCTGAGATAGCAAGGACTGCATTTTTTCAGAGTAACTGGTATTAGATACTGAGTACAAGACATGATTTTTATCACCTTTGGTTGCAGCTGAGAGTGTTCAGTGTTTTTGTATATCAACCTTAGGACTTCAAAGTCAGGTCCCCAGAAAATGAAGAACCTAGAAGTAATGACCACCCCTGAAAATTTAAATTACTTAATTAGCATCATAGGAAATCTGGGGTGGAAGCCAGGATGAAATGTCATTCCCTCTCCCTCTGCAATGTTCATTTTCTTAGCTGTGAAAGTGGTTCTTTCCTGTAGTTCGTTGCCTTATTCCTAACCTCAGCTAAAAATAAATTTGCAATCTGCTTTATTTTATGGTCCTGCATCATCCTTAAAGGTAGTTACAACAAAATAGGCAAAATACTCTCCCGAGTGCTTTTAACTTACTCATCCCACCCTCTGAGTCTTCTCACATACTTTAGGGACTGTATCCTACTCTACTCTCCATTTCTTTATCCGATTGTGCTTGTCTTAACCAGTTCTTTCATACATTTCCCAGATTCCTGTCCAATGTGTCTGTCTCCTTCCATTGCCCAATACCTGTTTTTCCCCTCTTGTAGCCACAGGTCCTAGTCTCCCATTTCACTCTTTTAGTGCAATTGGAGTGTCCGTCTGTTGTTTCTCCCTCTCCCTCCCCCACCTTGTCCTCATTTTTTGGCCAACCACTCATGTTTAGCTCATCTTTACCTGTGCCTTCTAGGGTTCATGACTTCCCTTAGTTGTTTTGAGCTTCTCTTCTCCCCAGTTCCCCATTTTACTTCATTCTTCCCTTTCCCCAGGGGCAGTGGGGCAGCCCCTCTCTGAGGCACTTCTCCTAGGACAGTGAAAAGGAGCTTTAGTCTTCTGGAATATATCCTGGTAGTGGTGACAAGCGTGATAAAGTCCCAAATGATGAGAACATTTGAGATGGACCTAAAGGCTTCTGGGTCTAGAAGTTGCTTATGGCAGCAAAGAAGATACACATTGCAATCCCTCTGAGGAAATGCAATCCAAATACAAACCAGAAAGTAAAGGAAGAGGAGGGACAGAAGGCTGAGATGTTTCTCTGCGAGTCTGTCCAAGTTTCTGTGTCAATGCTTTTGCATAGATTGTTGTGCAAGGAATCTTGGAATCATATCTGAAATAGAAATTAGGGAGAGGCTGAGCCTAGGGAGTATGTACATGTCTGCAGCTGAGTTAAGAGAGGCCCATCTGCTGTGCAGTGTTGCATGACTGTTTTCTTGTTCTAAGTGAACTATACCTACTGCACAAGTAGCAAGTGAATTTTAGATGCATAAGTCAAAATATACGTGTTGCAAGGTTGCTGGTGAATAAAATATAACAATCTGATTTTACATTTGTGTCTGTGTGTATATATTTATTTATTTGTGCACATTACTTGGAAATTAAAATCACTGCTCTCTGATGTGTTCATGCTAATAGAAAATGATGCCATTTACACTCCATTGTTAATGTGATTTTATGGGATTTATTGACATGGCAAGTTTATTTTAGACATATGAAGACCTGGGGGAGTAGGATTTTAATAACAACAATAATTTGTCTTTTTAGTGCTAAATACGAAATAAAGAAAAAAAGAAAAAACTTGCTAAGCTTTGTTTAACCTTCGGGGGTTCTGGAAAAGCAGCTGTCACTTTTAAAAGTCTTATTTAGTATATGCCATCATTTTTCATCTGGATCCTGAATTGATACTGCAGCTGTGCTGGAGGAAATGGAAGCTTCCACCTTTCCGAGTCCAGAACAATGTACTTAATCTTGGAGACAAGCGCTGAGAACAAACGGGAGTGTCCTTGCATGAATCTGATTATTCTGGCACAGAAGTGGTGGCAGTGGATTTCTGTGTCTAGTCTACTGTTGCTAATAGTGATTTCTGAAAGCTGATGGAGCACAGAGTACCTTATTACCAAATGCCTTCACAGACATGTTTTGCAATCATTGCCATGTCACAGTTGTACAGTGCTGTGCTCTGAAGTGTTGTGAAGGCCCTTAGGCAGCCTCAATTTAAAAACATTTGCTGAAGAATCATGAAGACAACTATCATCATCCAAGGGTGAATTTTAATTCAAAATAATCTTTATCCACAAATAAAATCTGTCATTTGGTTCATTGCTTCAGTAAAATGATTTTTAGATTTTTTTTTTACAGAAGCAAGAATAGTTTGGTCTATTGGCAGTTAATCATATTTGCTGAGCCATTTAAATAATTCAGTAACTCCCTTTCATGAGTTATGCATTGCTTATTGTAGGGAATTACATCAGTCTGTCCTTTCATCAATGTAGGTGTGTATAAACCAGCAGACGCAAAAATAGAATTACACAATAATCAAGAAGAGATTGGAAGAGACCTTTAAGGTCATCAAGTCCAACTGTCCACCTAGCACTGCCCCTGTAACCCCTAAACCACATCACCCAGTGCCAGATCCAGATGTGTCTTGAACACCTCCAGGGATGTGACTACACCACATCCATGGGCAACCTATTCCAATGCCTGACTACCCTAACAGTGAAAAATTTTTTCTAGTATCAATTCTGAATCTCCCATCCCAGCTTAAAGTCATTTCCTCTAGTCCTCTCACTGAAGGTGTGGTGGGAGCCTCCAGCCCCCACCTCACTACAACCTCCTTTCGAGTACTTGTAGAGAGCAATGAGGTCTACCCTGAGCCTCCTCCAGGCTGAACAAACCCAGCTCCCTCAGCTGTTCCTCATGAGACAAAACATGTCCTGTGAGGGACAGCAAAAATGTTTTAGGGCTCCCAGCTCTACAGTCAATGAAGGTTGCTCTCAGGGTGAGATCACGTACCAGCCCCTTTTCTGCATTGCTTTTCTTGGGAAGAAAATCTGCCTGTTTGGGCTGGACAGGAGCAGCAGCAGGCACCAGGCAGAGACAAGTGCCCAGACACTCACGGGCTGCTTAACTTCAGGCACCAACCTCTAACTCAATCTTTGCCAAGTTCTCTGTGAGCAGGTAAGTGTGCTGAGCATGCCATTTGATATTTTCTTTCAGTTGAGCTGCCTGATGGGTGCAATCACTCCTTTTTTAGTCTTCCTGTGTAAGAGAGTTGGCAGATGCTCTTCCAAGAGACACGGTTTTCTCTTGTTTGTCTGGATGCCAACTGAAACCAGTTGGACGGCTTTAAATCTTTTATAAAAACAACTATGTAAAAGCTTTGCTTTAAGGTGTCCAACTACCCACAAAAAATCTAAAAATAATAAATTCCCTCTTCTTCAGGATTAGAGCTTGTTCTCCCAGTAGGAGTGTGTGAACTTGCTTTATTGGCTTTTTTGTAGCCGCCTTCTATTGACAGAAGTGGGGCCTGAAGATGCGAAGGGACAGTTCAGGCATGTTTGGGGAACCCAACCCCAAAGTCTCGAGTCTCAGTTGAGGTGGCTGTTTTTTACTCTTTTTCTGTTAAAAAAAAAGAAGGAATCAAAGCAATTGAAAGCATTTTATCATTCCCCCTCCAAACTCATTTGTTCATGAAAGCACATAAAAATATGAAAGATGAGGAGAAGTGTCTTCCTTTGAGGATGTGAGTACTCACCTGGTGATTTCAGTAGGAGACAGAGCACAGCTAGAACTGGGATGAAGCACATACAGTTAAACAAATTACCTAATCTGAGTCAGGAAGATGACTCCCTCTGGGCCAGGCCGGGTGCTGAGTGTATTTACCCCACAAATTCTCACACCTACAATAATTTTGTATCTTTGTAATGCAGTATGCACTACAAATATACAGGATTCAGTTTGTTACTGGTGTTGAAAAATGTGTTATGGTGTATTATAATATGCAGCCAAGTGAAAATGGATTTCCTTTAGGTTTTCTTTGCCCCAAATATATATCATGTATTCTCTTCAACTTACTGATGGAATTGTCTACTGAATGAGGTATGGTCGAGGTGTCAGGATTTAACTCCGAGGCCTGTCAACATTTGCAATGACTAAACAAGTTAATTAGGACTAGCTCATCTGAGAAATTTAAGGATATAATTCCAGGTGACTGTGATGCATCTTTGGTTGCTGCTGAATCCTTAGTTCCATAATTGCTAATGTAGGTCATTCAGCCTTATGGTTTCTGAAAGCCTCCTTCCTCAGAAAATAATTCTTTCCAAGGATATGCTAGGGAGTCAAAGCTGCAGCTGATGACTGAATAGGTTTAGCAGTAAGTTTATATGCATCATTTCATCATTAGTAAGTGAGGGAGCTGAGATACAAGCTGTAGTATCTCCCCACCTCTCAGGAATGATGGAAGCATTAGAAATCATGAGAAAAACACAAGCACAAGACCCTCCAGGTTGCACTGGATATCCATTACAAATTTCAGTAGTTGTGATCCTTAAAATGAAAGAACTTAATTAAAAAAATTGAAATAATATAGTTTACCAAATCAGGATTTGGCCAGGACAATGAACTTGAGTCTACTAGTCTTGAGAGGACTGCTTTTGGTACTGACATAACACAGCTGCATAAGATGTCATTTAACTCTTCACCTGGAAAATAGCATTTCGATCCACATTCTGTGCTAAATTCAACTTGTGGCATTGAATCACTGAGAGCAGATAGGTGTTACAAGTTACCATGGCGCCTCCTTGGCGATTTCCACTTCATGGTTTGCTTGAACAGCAGTATCTTGAATTTTTCACAACACTGCATCCTGGAATAGTGTGTTTGTATTGTGTTCCTGTTTCATTTTTGTTTCCAGGTATAACACTGAAACTGAGTTTTTAAGATTAAATGTTTTTCTTTGAAGACACAAACTTGAGACATTAGCAGCTCAGAGCAGGTGCTGGGGCTATTTGCATTGCTGAGTCTGTCCACCTCTGCAGCACTGCTTGGCAAGTAATGTGGCTGTAGTTTGGCGGTATTTTGGGATGCCAGCAACACAGAGGTTTCTTGACATAGGTGTGACCTGTATTTAGGAATGAAATAAAGTTTCATTCTTCATATTAAAGGTGTTTTAGAGGTTGCTTGCTGCTCTCCAAAGGAGATGGGCAGTTGAGCTGTTCAGACGATAAAAGCACACTGCTGAATAATCTGTTGAGCAAATAACTGTCTGTGCCTTCAGAGTGCAGCAATATCATGATTGTTCAGAGAAAACAGCACTGAAAATGTCTGACAATAATAAAGTCTCACAAACTTTAATCTCATAAATTTATTACTCACAGACTTAATTATGTATCGCAGTGAAATGTATAAAGCTGTTTACTTTTGTACTCTTAAGGGCTTTTGGGACATTTTGAAACAGTATAGAAATAGATGGCACCTTATAGCTGTTACATTTCAGAGACTTACTGTGTTTTCAGGACACACTAAGATGATCAATGACAATTCATTTTTTTCGGCCATATAGATTCAGCTCTCTTCAGTCCTCACATCTACGTCTCCAACTGGGACTGACTTCCATCTCTGTCAGGATGTGCTGCAACTCAAGGAGGATTTTCATTATGTACACTCAAATGGCCATTTCTTCAATGGACATGTTATTTTTTCTGAAATCCTGTTTTCTTGGACCCTGCAGGAAAGCATTGGAGTGAGAGATACAATGAATTATTTATTGGAGTGACTGGGTCAGGTATGTGGCAATAGTGTATTTCGAAACAGTACAAAACAGTGTGCAGTGAATAGCAGCAGTTTGATGTGATATTCTCTTTACAGTGGCTTTTCAGTCTCTAAGAACCAAAATTGAGAGTATATATTGAAGTGGATGTTGGAGTGTTTTCCTGTTTTCTGACATGGCATGAGCTTTATGTCTTCTAAAAGCTCAAGGCTTGGGGAATGCTCTTGTTCTATCTGCAGTGTCTGGTGTGGTACAGAAAAGCATTCAGCTCTGCCTGTGGCTTCCAGAGTAGCCCACAACTGAGGAAGAGGAAGAGCTGCTAGGAAAAAAAGTTGTGGGAAATCCAAGCATTCAGAAAAAGAGTGTCTGGACCTGGAACATTCTTGTGGACTTCTCAGTGAGAAGGCCTCTTGGGAGGACATTCAGGGGAGGATCCCGTCTGTGGTCTACCAGGGAAGGATAGCACAGGAGGTGTTATGATCCAATTATCATGATTATTAGAGATACCTCTGCCTGAATTAAGGTGCAAACAAGACCACATACCAAAGTCAATAGTAAGGATTTTATTTAACAGTAAACATGAGGTAGAGAGAGGTAGAAAGAAATAGGGAAAAGAGAGAATGGGGGAGAGAAAGAGAGTGACAGAAAGACAGATTAAGTAGAAAGATAATCACCACTTCTGTAGATCCAGCAGTGTCCCATTGGTCCTCTTCTTCTGGTCTTCTCAGTGGGGAGGGTCCCACAAAACACAGAGTTCAATGAGTTAGGATATGTTCAGGTGCAGGTGGGAATGCCCAAGCACCTTCCCTGGGGGGAGTTATACATTTTCTTTTGCAACACTGGATCTGTTGCAACATTTGTGGATTGTGTGCAGTCCTCTGGTGGAAGGCCTCAGAAATGTGTCTGAGGGGCACTTCAGGGGTCTTGGATGGTTTATGAACCCTTCTGAGACATGACAGTTGCCTCTCATGTGAATGTGATCTTCCCTTGGGGTGGTGGGGAGTTTTACAACCAAGCTAGTTTATATAACAGAAGACAATTGGCATGATAAAAAGCACCATCTGCAGGGTCTGCTTCTTATCTGGCCCAAAACTCAGCTTGTAGTCTCTGGTGGTGGATGTTCACTCCCTCAGTTTTATCCAGACCAGAGGTTTTGCCGTGAGAACCCCAAAAACTCTTTTGCTCCCTCTCGGTTCGTGGAGAAGAGTGTGGAAACTCAGACTTAGCAAATGACTCTGTGGGCTATAGCCTCCTCCAGCCTTCTTTACATCTTTTTATCCCTGAGATAACTGGACTACAGTACCACCTTTATTTTATCTCAAGTTCCCGTCAGGTGGCTTAACTCACAGTCCAACTTCCCAAAATCCAGGAGGCATACTGGATACATACACCCCAGGGAGGGTGGGCTTTGGTGGTGAAGATGAACAATTGCTTCTTTGCACACTTTGCTGCAGTGGACAAAGTCCTCTGGTGATCTTAACAGTGTTTAAGAATTATGATTTTTAAGTGTGTTACAGGAGGCCAAAGAGCGCACACTGTTGGGAGGATTCCTGGGAAATAGTGAAGGAGGTCAGGTTTTTAATGGGAAGAGACAGCTTTCCATGGATTTAATAGGCTAAGTCTACAGTGCTACATAGAGAATGTAGTCCTGTTCTCCTGATATTTGTCTGGAGCTGGTGGCAGAGGATGACTTGTAAGCTTTATCAGAGGCTACTGGACCTTGATATGACAGGAAAAAGGGAGCCCTGAACTATGTGTTCACTTGGATCAGCCAATTTGCTCATTTGTTTAGAATGTTAATTATTCCTTGGGTGAAAAAAAAAAAACCTACTAAAAAACCCCAAAACCATATTTGAAGACACTAATCCAGGTAGCACACAGCTGTCATTTATTTTTCATGAGAAAAAAAATAAAGGTCTGTTTTTGTTCTTAAGCAATCTTTGACTTTCCTTCTTTTAAAGCACGACAGTTAATGATTAATAGACACAGTCCACAGTGCTGTCAGCAGGAAGCCTGCATAAGTGTGGAGGAAGTCTAAATAATTGAAGGGAAAAGGTGACAGAGGCAGCCATTAGTTCTTCTGGATAAGAAATTCTTCATTGCCTGGCTATTTGCCCAAATGAAAGGGATAATCTACCATTTGAGCAGCAGAATCTGTAGACTTCATTATGCACTTCTCTTGGGGACAAAAGAAACAACTGGGCTCAGTCTTTTTAAATTAATAGAAATTGGTGCAAAATCCCCTCATTTTTAATTGTGTCAGAACACATCATTGGCCTTGCAACATAACCAGCTTGTCAGAAGTAACTGGGCAGCATTCCAGAAACAAACACCCTACAGCAGAATGAAGGATATCACACTGGACACTTGCCTTCACAGAGTGACTCCCCTCCTAGACATCCTGGTGGTCACAGGGGACCCTCTGTACTTGCAAAGGAGGCTGGTAATTTTTAGGACTGAGCAAAACAAAGTGGCAAAATGTTGAGCAGAAAACTAGCTTCAGTACTTTCAACAAACTGGGTGACAAACCCCAAAGTTATCCAAAATAAACAAAAAAATAAAATAAATAAAAACTAATAAAGAAAATAAAAAGAGCAAGGTTTTGTTTGTTTTCTGAATTGTGCATTTTGGAACTCTGTGTCATGGGCTTAAACGGACTCTGTGTCATGGAGAATATTATTTCATATTCTTGCAGGGAAAATGAGGATCCTTTCCAGCATTTTTTGAACAAACTGTGGATTACTGTTTCATCTGACACTTTGCATAATTTAGTTTCCTTTAATTTCTAGTCATAATTTAACAAGTGTCATATCACAGGCTGTCCTATTTTCTATAGAAAAAGTTTTCTAGAGGAACTGTTAAATGTGCTCATTTAACTTGTGATGTAAAATGAGAGGGTGGAAGCAGTAGTTACATCCAGCTCTAGACAGCATCACATCTTGGACAAAGCTGTCCAGGTCTGTGAGGTGATTGCAGCAGTAGCAGTGGTGCCCTGTGCCATGAAAGGGAGGTGTGTTGCTGCCTTTCCCTTTGGTGTGACAGCTGAGCCTTCTGTCAGCTGTGGTGTTTGGGGAAAAAGCTGTGGTAGCAGATATGCAGAGAACCATTCAGCAAAGTAAATTTGAGGTCCTGGGCTGTGGCAGGTTTTCTTGAAGAGTTTGTGTCTGCTACTATCCTCCCTTTTGAGGGGGTCTTGATGGCTCTACTCAGCCCTGGTGAGTCCTCTTGTGGAGTGCTGTATCCAGTTCTGGGCTCCTCAGTTCAAGAGGGACATGGATCTCCTGGAGTGAGTCCAGGAGGTAGTGAAGGGCTATGAAGATGATTAAGGAACTGCAGCATCTCTCTTGTGAGGAAAGGCTGAGGCAGCTGGGTGTGTTCAGCCTCGAGAAGAGACAACTGTGATGGGACCTCATCAGTGTGTGTAAGTATCTGAAAAGAGGGTGTCAAGAGGATGGAGCCTGGCTCAGAGGTGCCAAGCAGTAGGACGAGAGGCAATGGACAGAAACAGATGCACAGGAAATTCCACCTGAATATAAGGAAGAAATTCTTTAAAGTTCAGGTGACTGAGCACTGGCACAGGTTGCCCAGAGAGGTTGTGCAATGTTGTTGTGGAGTCTCCTTCTCTACAGACAATCAAAACCCATTTGCACACAACCCTGAGTAACACACTCTAGGATGACCCTGTTTGAGGATGGAGGTTGGACCAGATGACTTCCAGTGACCCCCTCCAACCCTACCTGTTCTGTGATTCTGTGATTCTGTGATTCTGTGATTCTGTGAGTCTGTGAGTCTGTGAGTCTGTGAGTCTGTGAACTGGAATTAATTTTTAACACTTTTTCATCCAGGATATCCTGAAAGTTAAAAACAAAAAAATACAAGGAGATTTGCCAAGCATAAGCTTGCACTTAATATTCTGGTGAAGAGGCTATTTTCATTGCACAACTTTTTTCTGTACTGGCATTTAGGTATTTAGACATGTTCACTAAGTGCTCATCAAATGGAAAGTCTGTGATTTTCTATAAAATTAATGGCTCTTCACAACCAAAGTTGTATGTCTGCTTGAAGTAGTCCATAAAAGTGCTGAAACAACATAAAGGAGGGTAGTAGAGGTTACTGCCCTTTTAAAGGAGTTTTAAATGAAGGGGAATCGCAAATGTATGTTTGATACTTTTTGCAGAGGAGTCACACTCATTGATAATAGTAGGAACAAAGGCTGAAGAGAGAAATTGGAATTAAAGGACTTTGAGAGCATAAGATATTCCTTGGATGTCAATGAGAAGGCAAGACACAAAAAGAGAGAAAAAGTAGAAGTAAAGTAGCAAGCAGAGTCAAGCTAGAGAAAGTTATGGAGGAGGAAAGAGGCTGTGGCAGGAGGAAGATGGTTGAATGCACAGGAGTAGGAAGAGCTCCATAGTCCAGACTCAGAAACATTTAGCTTATTTACAGACCACCCTTATGTTATGTCATGAATGAAAGTCAATGATATATTCTGTTGCTTATTTAAATGTGAAAGATCTATAATAGTATTTCCTGGAGGTATTTTGCCTTCAGAAACTCAGGATGTAGCAGCCACCTTCCCACAGTGACAGTCAGTGTAGGAAACTGCAGAGAGGCCGTGTCCTGATCCCACCACTATTTCCCATCTGGTAAGGTTGCGATAATTTTCCTTTCCCTGCTTAAAAATGTTGCAGCAAAAGTCAGTTGCAGGAAGATATCAGAGCAGTTCCCAAGGGAAGGATCTTCGAGAGGAGTTACAGAAGGATGTGAGGCAAAAAAAGCCCTTTGAAGGATGAAAGATGGAGGGGAGCCTGAAGACCTAACCTAACCTGGGAACATCCAGGTATTAAAGAGGGAGCACAGTTAGTCTTGATGGAGAGTGAATTGAAGACTTTTGTTGAATTGAGTTTTCTGAAGCAAAACTGATGTGTTTACTGTGATCTTCTAGAGGAGGTGGAATATAACTATTTCTTTTGAGCAACATTTTTTTTTAAGCACATAGTTTGTGTATTTAAACTATTACAGCATTTCTAACGCTATTCCTAACAGAGCTAAATTACTGAAGAGAGGCTTCATTTTTATTCATCAAATAACACATAGTAAGTCTTCAGAGATTCTGAATGAGACTGGGGAAAATGTAAAAATCATAAGTGATCTGTTTTCATTGCTATTACTGTTATGTTTCTTTTCTAATCCTGAGGTTTTTTCCCACCATTTTATTATCTTTGAATTTGTTACATTATTTCTAAATATGGAAAAGATGAAAACTGCAGGAACTATCTGCAAGACTGCTTACATATTACACTTTTTGAGGATAGTTTTCATTAAAACCCTACAGTATTTACAAAAAACTCAGAAGTTGATTTATTAAGTTTCCTGGGCACTCTGCAGTTCTCAATGGATATTTTCCTGAGCTCCTGTGACTTCTATAAGTCTCTCCTCATTTTGAGATATTGATGTATCAACCAGCTTGCTTAAGCTGAAAAGAAAGTCTGTGTTAGAGGTAGGTACTACCAGATTTCAAATCCCAAACTAGTATTTTAAATGTACATTTTAAACAGGTCACTGCTCAGATGGATCATCATAGTAATTTCAATTTGATTTCCTCACATGAATCTGATTAGAGTAATATTTTCTGTGCATCAGTATACTTAACTCATTCTATTATCTTGTGCTTTTTTGAGGTAGAAAAGACGCTGCAGGTGCCTTCTACTTTCATTTTTTCAGTTGGCTTGCAAAGAGTTTAATCAGGTTTTATTCACTGAAGAGTATCTCCATCTAAACAGTTCTCTTACTGACAGAAAGGTCAATGAAATCATAAGGGAACCATCAATGTTTCCATTCCACATCCATGCTGTAAAGTTTAAAGGTGCTCCTATTCTATCTGCTAGCAAGAACTTCCTCAACATTTCTCAGAAGCAGAGTGTTTTTCTCTGTTTGCTGGGAAACGTCTCTCTTTTAAGCTCACAGCTCTAGAATTAGATAAGTGGGCATAAGTGTAGGCTTTTCAAGATCCACTGCTCATGTACAGGTGTGCAGGCATTAATATGTTGTTAGTAAGCAAGGTCGCTGATGAAGGCTGGGTCCTTACCCTCTGCAAGTGCATGATGATGGAAATTTTTTTCAGGTAAGAACTGGACTGGAACGATTGTTTTCAAAAGTTACCAAGTAAATTGTTTTTAAACATTAGTGTTTTTTTAAAAATTAAAAATGCTTGCTACACTTTGGAGATATTCTGTGAACATCTAACTCTTGTCTAATTCATGTTGGCCAGGTGCTGAATTCACTGGGGGGTGGTCTAAAATTCCAGGGTTTGTGTTGGATAGAGGTAGGGGTTTTAGATTCCCAGCTCCACTGCAGAGCCAGAGTCTTGGGTTATTTATCAAAAAATCCACCCTGAAAATGTGGACCTTCAAAGAGCTGTGCTTCTGTCTTTGGGAAGGTCCTGGGGACAGGCACACCACTGAGGGATTTTGATTCCACTCCATGACCTAGAACACTCAGGCCCAGAACACTCAAGCATTCGGCAAAATATTGTCAAGTCCAAGACATTTTTAATAAAGGTTTGTGTTCCACACATTGAAATTTTGTGACAAGTATTCATCAGAACATTTCCACTGAATTTAATTTCTAAGTAACAGAAGCCATAAAATTTCACCAAGCAGTCCTCAACAATAGGATGTATTTGGGTCAAACTACAGCACGCATCTCCAGTGCTAAATTAATATCCTCTCTGCTATTGTTAGTCCAGGCAGCTCATAGCTAGTCAAAGCACAAGATAAGCTGATATTAAAAATTACTGAGCAGTGGCTAAGACGACCAGAGAAGTGTTGGTATATCATGTAATTATCTTGATACATGAGGAGGCTCTGTTATTACTTATTCAACTTATATATTTTATATAGGGAAAGCCACTGTACTATGACTTTGGGCTCATTTACATGCCTTTGTCTAGTCAGAATTAAATGCAAATTTTATGAGAAAAGTAACCTTGAAATATTCAACAAAAAGGATTCAGATTGTTCAGATATTCAGAATAGAGCTTATGAACAAGGATGATTCTCTATTGATTTAATTATAAATGGTGTTGGCAATAATTTAAATGTTTCCTTGAAGAACCTAAAATTGGATTTTAAAAATACTCTTATAGTAGATAACTGTAGGTTTTCTTAGGATTTAAGCTTAAAGTTCCATATTGTATTATCACCACCATATGGATTATCTTTGACTCACCCACCTAGACACCACAAACTGTTGGAGACAACGTCTGGAGCTCCTGCTCTGATTCCGTGCTAGATTATTTTAAAATAGAGATAGCAACGTTTCAGACTTACCGTGCATAGATGTGACTCTGCTGTGGGAGCACAGTCTGACATAATAGTACAGCTACTTTACTGCATTGCTGGAGGGATAAGATTTTTAACACCTGTTCAGATATGAATGATACATTTACTTCTCATATCTCTACACTGAAAACTCATTTTGCTCTGAAGATAAAGGTAGTTCCATCTGTCAAATCACCAAACACCCCCATTTCCACCCAGGAACCTGCTGACCCCTCAGAAGCAACCCATTCCTCCCAAACTCAAATCGTCTGGTTCCAGATGGAACAGGTCCATGCACTGGAGCAAAATTTTGAAGTAAGTGATTAGACTGAAACTACATGCATGCCCTGACTGTCACATTTTCAAATTTCCCATAGTATGTCAATCTGTTTAGAACAGATACTTACAGGGTAGTTGTAGCTCTCCTGCGGGAGAAAAAAAAGTATTCAAGCTTTTTACAAGAAGAATGTCAGCCTTATTAAGGGGTTACAGAACAGAACAGAAAACGTTTATTTAGTACCCAGAGAGCAAGTCACAAATATGAAGGAGACCAAATGCCGGGTGAAAAACAACCTGGCTTGATCTCAACTTAGTTTTTATACTCTGTGTCATATTTTTCATTGCGTGCTTGGATGACTCCAAATCTAGTATGTGGTAACACTGCATGCTCTGGTAGGTACATGTGAATGTGGGGTTGAGATAGAGGTAAAGCACAGAGACCAGCAGTGGGGAAGGACATATAATCCCTACGCTAAGGAAAATGTGTTTCTTGAACATATTCTGGAGTATGTTCTGTGTGTAGCAGGCCAGAACGAGTCATCCATACATAATATGAAAACGCCTGCTAGGGAGATATTCAGTCTTTAGAAGTAATTCATACTTAGAAGTCCAGAAAGCAGAATTTAAGAGGCTACAAGAATTTTTCATTCTCCTATGAATGTATTTGCTGTTATAAAATCAAATTCTTCCTGTTGACACTCAAGTTTCTTTCATGATTTTTCTACTCTAAACAAAATTCTGGCTGAGGGTTTTGTTTAATGGTCAGAAAGCTGTGCAGAAGATAGGAAGAAAAAGGCATTGGCAAACTGGCTACTGTTAGGCTAAATCATACTGTGCAGATCTTCTGTAAAAAATTGGCTCCAGAATTTACTGTGCTCCTTAAATTAGTTCTGTAGTAGAAAGCAAAATTATTTGCACTATGAGCAAATTAATTCATTTCCTGTTCTCTGGGATATGCCTATTGTGGGAGTAATTCTTCAGTGTCAGTTTAGCCACAATATTTGTATGTGTCCGTACGCCTCTTCTGAGAGAGAGCTGGTAATCCATCCTGTTAAAGGCTTAAATACTTCTTTCATACTAAAATATTTTTCTTTATTCCATAAATATCTGGAACCACTGAAGTGGGATGTACTGCCTAAAGTGACAGTGTGCTTTAAACTTGGAGCCAATGGGTGATGTCAAAGTGAGCCTTTTGCAAAGCAATTAATGTGATAAAACTTTTAGAAACACATTCTATAGGCTTATAAAAAGATTTGTCAGCATTGCAGGTACCTGGCAAGAGTTTTCGATTCCTACAGTTGCCTTTAACAGCTATAATGGGGAATTTTAAAAATGTTTCAGGAACTTTTAGCAGTGCTGATCCCAGCAGAGCAGTGAATATGGTACTGTGTAGAACAAGCACTTCTCTGAGCTTTTATCCACCCAACATTAATGTCTTGACCCCAAAGCCCAGCTGCACTGGCCTTTGCAGGGACTTTGCCCTTTTGATTTACCTGAAATGGAATTAGAGATTAACTAGGAACTTAGTGTCCACTTAACCATGACTCTTCTGGAGAGGAAGAAGGGGACCTTCTTTTGAGAGAGTCTCATTAAGTTCAGTGGATGTTGGTTTGAAGTCTAAAAGTACCTCATCTCTTCCCTTCACGTGCCCTTCCTAACACCCAAACCCCAGGCTAACTGCTGCAGATGGGCAAAATGGCCTCTCTGATTTTCCTTGGAATGGGTTTTGTATAGTCAGGAGAACATATATCTCAGACTTGTCAAAATAAAACACAGAGTGTCAGTAAAAGTAGCATCATTCTGGTAATTATATTCACATACTAATAAATGCATTGTGCACTTGCTTCATACTAAAATAGAAGTATAATTTTAATTTGGTCTTCTCATTTAATTTTCTCTTCTTATTATTGGCCAGAGGAGTAAATATGTTCATTCTTCATTAAACAGAAATTCAACAGAAGTAAACTTAAGTGGTGTTTGAACGTGCTGTATTTACCTTGTAGGATTTTACATGAAGAAAAATATGTGGATTATATCACTGTCAGATTGCTGTCCCGTGTAAGACATGAGGACAAGTTGGATCAAGGTAATACTTGTAAAATACAAGACAAGTGTTATTTCAAATACATGCTGATATTTATTGAGATCTTGCAGAGTCATCATTGGATTTAATTCAATATACAGGTCTGTGATAAAAACAACAGCAACAGCAGCAACTCTTGCACTGCTGCTCTTGCTGCTTTGGGGATTTTAGCAATATTACAGAACAATTGCCAAGGAAGAGAAAAAGCTTGGAGTACTCAAATTGTGCCATTGCACAAGAAGAAAAGAAAAAGAAATTGTAACTCCTTACAAATCAATCTTACATTTCAGTTGGAGGGGAAAAAAGGGTGTTAACA
Organism: Pachycephala philippinensis; assembly: GCA_013397055.1. Classification (NCBI taxonomy): domain Eukaryota; kingdom Metazoa; phylum Chordata; class Aves; order Passeriformes; genus Pachycephala; species Pachycephala philippinensis. The sequence continues at coordinate 310,928 of VWZT01012678.1, read as the reverse complement.
TATTTCAGTATTTATTTGATGTGCTATGTATTTAAGGGGGAATTTTAATACTATTCATGATATATCATCTGTTTAGAATACAAGACACCAGCCCAACTGGTGTTACTCTTTGACAATCTAGGTGTATTTCTGAATTGAAACTCTTAAAACTGACTTTTTTGTTTTTAAATTTTGTGATCTTGGCCTCTGTAGTAGACTTGGTGTAATTTAGGTTTCTTCTTTTTATTTTAGTATTACACCAATGTACATTAAAACTTACACTGGTATGACATAAAGGATCTATTAATGACTTTTGGATGAATGAATTTTAACTCAATACCTATGGTGTGTCATTTTCCAGCAGATAAGCCAAAATTTGTGCTATTTAGTTCACCAAGAGGTGGCAGCCTTCACTCAAGTCCCTCCAGACCTGTTCTCCGCTACAGGTTGACCAGGTGTACCCAGCACTGACATGCCCGTGCAATGGTTGGTGAATATCTGGAGTTGGATCCTCAGACTCTCTCAAAACTGTTGGTATTCTGTATTATTGATTTGATAATAATGGGGAAAAGACAAAATATGTGTCAGCTATTGTTTGTTCATTATAATTCTTTCTGTGCAGCTTGTATGGAAAATCTAACATAAAGAGTTTTAGGCAGGATTTTTGTGGGTTAGTTTTGTAAAAGTCAGATATCCAGCTTAAACAATTATTTGGGCTGTCATCATTCACGGTGAGAGAAAATCTCCACTGACTCTACATTGCATCCTGAGAGGCTTTAGGAGATATGAATTGAATAGCTGGTTAAATGTGTCCATCTCTCCCTGCAGACTGTGGAGAAGACTGAGGTAACTAGTTTAGAGTAGGTCTGAAATTGAAGAATGAAAGTGAGATGTCCTGAATATTTGCGTCTTTAAATTCTATCTGAAGGCAAGCATTAATTTTCATATTTCGTCTAGGTCTTGCAGGTCTTGCAGGCATGTGTGTGAATGAAAGAAACATAAAATATTCCTGCTGGTCATCATTGCCTCCTATTTATATGAGGAAGAGATGGTGAGAAAAAGACCATCCCAATTTTTCTGGACATTTTGCACCTTTGAGAAGACAATGTTTTGATTATTTTGTGAAGATTCTGTAAAATTTATGCTAAATAAAGTTTCTAAAACATTATTAAGGCCAAAGAGTATCTGAGATAGGACTACATATTGTGAGATTTTGATTCCTTATATTTTGCATTGTGAAACGTGCAACAGCTTTGATTTTAGATTTTCTGACCTATGAGGACGACTACTGATAGAAACCAGATTGAGAAATGATGCTCTGTTTGTGGTTTAATCTCCCATATGCCTATTGAAAGCAAATAAGTAATTTCCATCATCATTTGCATTAATACAGTTCTGGAAAAACATGTTGGAGAGTTATTTCTCTCTTGGTCATCAAGTTCTCAACATTTGCAGAATTCCTTTGGTAGCTGAAACAGAAACATCACAGATGAAGCCACGGAAGGGCAGAAGAGTTGGCACAGATAATCCAGATGCAGTGACTGTAAGAATAATGCAGCTATGTGGGTATGCTGCCAGCGTCTCATTAGATCACAACACTCTTCCCATGCTTCTGTGACCCCCACTGACACTGTGCTAGCACACATTACTGACTTTCATGTCATTCTGGAGGTCCTTGGAAAGGTGATTTAAAACACAGCAGCTGCCAGTTTTTAAAGTGCTCCCCCATTCCCAAGTTTTAACACTAGCAGTTTTGAGGAAAGTAGATGTATTTTATCTGTGATGGTTATGCTCCTTGTAGTTTTCTTATTTCTAGAAAAATTTTCTTATTTCTTTTTCTTTTAAAATAAGATCTGAACTGTAAGTTTGTACTAAGAAACTCTGACCGATATTTATAATGGTCTTAGTATTATTTGTGCATTTAAGAGGCTTCTCATTCTGACTGGAGACAACATATGCATGTTTTAGGCTATTCAAATAAATTAATGTCTGGGCTGGAGTAATCTGTGTAGGGATGAAAAGGAGAGGAAGGTTAAAAGCTAAATGAGATCATTCAAAAGATTTACAGTCAGCTGTGAAAGCTGTTTCCCTGCACTAAAGCTAATCAAGACAATGAATTTTCATGTTTGTCTTGCACTGCAGACGAAATTGAATCAGATGTCTCCTGGGGATTCTGTTATTATTTGGTATTCACACACTGGCACCCACACTTCTTCAGCTACTGGCAGTGAGAGAACTTTGATGCACACACAGAAGCTAGGCTTCTTGCAAGAAAGTGAAGAAACAACATTTCCCAACAATCCCAAACATATGTTATCTAATGCAGAGAGATCCAGAACTTAGACAATGAATGTGCTCATTCCCACCTGTTGGGTGGTCCAGTTTTGCCAGCTGTAGGGGACAGATCTGGGTTTTAGGATCCCTTGTGGGCTGTGTTTTGTTCTCACTGCTAGGAGAGGGGGAATGGTTGTTGCCTGACACAAGGAGCTGGTTTGCACTGCTGGGCTGCGGATGGGGTGATGCTTGGGACTGGTGGCAAGAGGTGAAGGATTTGCACCTGCAGCAGCAGCCACATTGGTCCCCTGTGGCAAAGCACAGCTGGGGCAGAAACAGGAGGAGACACTGTTCAAGCATCATGCTTTTTTAATTTATTTTTTTTAATATAAGCCTGCTATTCTATTGCTGTTTCAGTTTTGTTTTGGTTTTTTTGTTTGTTTTGTTTTGGTTTTTTTTGTTTGTTTGTTTGTTTGTTTTTTTGGAGAGGGGCACAAAATAAAAAGTGAACCTTTAAGTACCTTGGGAAAAGAGAGAAACTACAAAGTAATAATTCAGCTGAAACCATAACATACATGCCCAGCTAAAGTTAAAGTTGGCTCAGGTCATCTGTTTTAGAAGATTAGTCTTGGTTGGGATTAACTTTCTCTGGTGCTAGCACATCAAGTTTTGGTAGTTAAAACTTATTCAGTCAATTCCTTTCTGGTATCTCAAGATTCATAAACTATAAGCCAGACTTTGGCTTTTCAGAATCTGCAAAAGGCTTAAATCAGTAAAAGAAGATTATTCAGCAATTCCTGGCACATCAAAATGTCACAGAATAACTGTCCTGTTTTTATTAGGTCCGGAAGATATAATGAAGACTTTTTTTTTCTACAAAAAGAATGTGAGTTAGTATTTGATTTAAGAAAATATGTTCCAGATTGCACAGAACTACAGCTTTCATAGATCATTTGAGAAAAGCTAAAAATACCCCCCTCAGAGCTGCTACTTCATAAAAGATAGTTACTCAATACAAGCATTTTTAAAAAAGCAATGCCATTAGCTTTCTCTAAGTGAAAATGGAAACTGGGCAGGGTTTCATTAGAAAGAACTAAGTTATTGACATTCCAGCTCTTTCTAAGTTATGAAAGCAAATTAAAGCTGCTATAGACTCATGGCATATAATGGCAAATGGAGTCAGCTCTCCCTGCTGCTCCATGGAGCAGGTGTTTCCCATCCAGCTCTAATGGGGAAGTGGGAAGGCCTGGTGACACCTGGACCTAGAAATAAGGAAACCTAGACCATTATTCACATGTTTTGTTGGGGTTTGCCTTGTGCTCTTTGTCTCTCTTGCAGTAGGAAAGATGATGGGAGGATTGGNAAGTGTGCTACAAGTTCCTGTCTGCTTGTTCCCTGGAAATTGAAGGAGAGAAGGGTAAGTAGAAGTTTGTTTTTCCAGGAGCAAAGGAAGAAAAAGAGAAACAGAGACAGACAAAAGTTCCTAGGAAATGACTCTGGGTTTCTTTTTGAGGAAAGTTCTAGGAAGTAGTGTTAGAAAAAGAAAAGAATAGAGGACTCTTGGAGGCATGGGCATGTTTGTGTTGTTGTAGTATGCTTCAGCATATTTGGATTTTTAGTTCTGAACATAGGAGAGATACCCTGTGAATGTTTCTGGCTGTTTATATAAATCAAGAGGGAATTCATGACTCCATCAGGAGAATTTGGAGAGAAATGTAATTAAGTGTACAGCTATGTAAGAAATGAAGCCATAGCTTATCAATGATAAAGGAGGTGTGATCTACTGGCTTGTGATGAGGAGTTTTCCATGGAAATAAAAGAGGAAGGAGGAGACAGGAAACTTATAAAAAGATTTCTGGGTCAAGTTTTTATGATTTTTCCACTTGGGATGAGTTCATTCCATAATGCCCTGCTTCTGTAGGACTTCTACACAGGCTGTCTTAAAAAGGGAATGTGCAAGGGCTGAGGAAGTGCTTATATGTGTTGTAAGCTTTGTAAAGTGTTTGCTATTGATAAAAAATTGTTCAACTCCATATCTGATAACCTTTGTCAGGTGATTGTGCTTAGAGGTTATTGCTCTGCTTCAGAAAAAAGAGTCTATGCAAATATGTGAGTAGAGTTTTTTTACTTGCAGCAGCTAGAGCCCTAATATGTAGTCAGATTTGAACAGGCTTTCCTGTGGAGATGCTTTTTGCTAATGTGCAAAATACTTTTCTTTAATGATTGAAAAATATCTTTAAATTGTGAGGTATTGAACCATCTTCTTCTATGCACACCTCACACAGACTGGTTTGCTGCTAGCATAGTGAGGTGAACTTGGGATGTCCCTATCCCTCCTGCAAGAGGGGTTTGTGTGTAAGTGACTTTGGCTCTGTAGGATGCTTGCACTGCCTTTGAATGTGGCAGGAGAGAAAGCAGATCCTGTCTCAGGAGAAGGTGAGGGAGGAGGGAGGCTTGCTTGGCTTTTAAGTTGGTTAGTAACCACTGAGTTGTGCTGATGGGCTGATTATCCCTACCTGATTGTAGAAATAAAAATGTTATGTCTTTTTCTCTGACTGTTCTCTCAATTCAGTATGTTTTACTTTGTGTTGAAGTCTAGCTTTCTCCTGAGGCAGCCATGATACACCCCTTTCCAGTCTGAGATCTTGTCCTGCTTGGTCAGCCATACAGGCGAGTGAAGCTTATGTCTGGGCTCTGGGTGAGTGCGCAGAGCTAGTGGTTTAAGTTTTGCAGTAGCTTCTTGAAGACTGGTCTCTGTTTTTGTGGAAGGTGCTTCCCCATGAGGTAGCTGTGAGCCTGGATGAAAGAGTTGCTCAAAATCTGTGCAGTGAAAACTCTGAATGATCCCTTGGAAGGAGAGCTGGTGGCTTAACAACATCTGAAAGTTGTCTATGCAAGTATAATGGAAACACTAACATGCATAGTAGCAGTTAAGAATTTTGTGATTTGCAAGCAGAACTTCCAGCTCCAGTAAACTGATTCATAGCTGCTTGTGTTGCCTATGAATGCCCAGCCCTCTCCCATGCCTCTTTTATGGCTGCAAAGCAGCTCTGTGTGGCCTACAGGTGTTGGCTTGGAGGGATACTTGGCTCTCTTTCAGGTGTGGGACATGTGCTCTTGCTGTAAATGGATGTTTAATGCTGTGACATGCATTAAAATTAGCCAGGTGCTGATGCAAAGCGGTGCTGTCCCCAAATGTTCTGGATGTACTTGAGCTGAAAGGACCAATTTCCCACTGGGAGGGGGAGAGATGCCGTTTAGATGTCACCCCATCTTATAAGGGTTAGATTATGCTAAAGCTGCCTCGTGTTAAATTGTATTTGGCTAAATTACCCATAAAACTAATATTTATCTCACCCTTTGTGTCCCTCTTGCCCTGAAGTTGCAAAGTATTAAAATGCTTCTTATGGTATAAGCAGTACTAAGATGGTTTTTAAGATAAGGGGTGAACCACAGCCGGTACCTTAGGAAATATGGTTATTATTCCATTTATTTTCTTATATTAAAGCATCTAATTGTGAGGTGTAGTGATATTGAACTTTATCTGTGAATTTTCAGGGAAACTGTATACTTTTAGGGGGTAATTAATGCAAAAAAGTAGTAGTATATCATGAGGTCCTGCAATCCCAAGTTATTTTTTCTTTCGTTAAAATGTTGCTTATATGATTTTTAAACTCCAGAACAAAGTAGAAAATGTTAGGTCTATCTGAAGATACTTGCCATAAAAGTGTTTTTTGTTTCTAGGATTTTTCTTGGGGGTAGGAAAATATATGTTACTATCTTATTAAGATTTGTTTATTTTTGCAACAGGTGAAGTGAGAACTCTTTAACTTGTACCTTGCTATAGCTACTCCTGTGACTTTGTGTGCTTCCAAGATATGGAAGAAACACTGCCTGGTCTAGATCCCTTCTCAAACAGGGTCCATGCAAGGGGAAAATGTTAGGCTAAACTTTCGTTTGGGGAAGGATTTGCTCACTTCATGCATGTTTGCTGTATCTTTACACCTTTTCTGGTCTTTAATCCAAAATATTTCAAGGAAATCAATGACTCTAGCGTACTTTTAATGCAGTTAGTAACTCCAATAAAAAGAGTTTGAGGATTGATCTATAATCAGGCACGACCCCAAGGTCTAAATTGAAAGCTGCAATAATCTGAAACATAAAATAGGAATGAGCCTCATATAGTCAGTTTATGTAGGTTTTCCTAAACTGTCAGAAATTTGAGTAAAACTGTCTTCTATACCTTCAGATCTCATTTTTAAGAAATATTGTATTTAGTACCTTTAGACGGTAATTATGGATCTTATCTGTTGATGCAGTAGTCACATTAGACTTGAACAAACATGTTTAGCGGATGCTTAAGGAAGTCTCCTGGGAGAAAAAATCACAAGGAGGTATCATTTTGATCTCTCTCATGGGAGTGCTCTAATGACCAGACTGGTATTCACTAGGAGTACAAAAATCACTGGCTTTTCTGAAACAAAAAAAAAAACAAGTTACTTGAAGTAATGCTATGCGAAAAAGATGTATACTATATTTGAGGCAGTATTCATTAGACCGACCATTTTGATAGAGTGATTTTTGCAACATTCTAAAACTGAAACTGCTTCTAAATTTTGATGCAAAAATGTACGATATGGAGAAACCCCTTAAATCACAAGAACTGAACCACTGAACGGGCATTGTGCTGATCATGCGGTGATAAATTTTTACCAACTTTTAAGTTTTTTCTGAGCGCCTAGACCGATTGTATTTCAAAGCATTCTTGAGTCCTTCTAGTGAAGAAAACTGAAATAGGTCACAGTGACATTGACCTTTGAATAAAATTCAAACTTGATTTTAAGAGGAGCCTTAAGGCTTCTTTCCAGCTGTCAGACTTGACCTTTCATCATAGTCTGTTTTGTTTTGAACACGTATTTTCACATATCTACATATTCATGTCAAACTGGTGCTCCTGATGTCAGTTACTGAGTCAGGTATTCAAAGCAGAACAGCAAACAATTTTTGGTAGCCAGCAAGCATTCTGCACAAGATGCAATCACCTAATACAGAGTAAAATCTCATTTCAGCATAAAGCCTATTGGGTATCATACAAATGAACAGTAATGTGCATGTTGGGATAAGTAGTTTTAAAAATAGCTTCAGGAGTAGAATAAGCAATTTTTACTTTTATTCTTGCAATGGAGATGAACTATGAAAGTTTGTTTTACTTCTGTCTCTGTAAGGCTGCTTTTACAGGGCCAGATGGCAGCCCATGAATTGTGGTGTAGCTAGAGAGAAAATAGGCCCTCATCACAAGCAGCTAGTCATGAAAATTTAAGGGCTGTATTAGTCTTGATATAAATGTGCATATAAATCTTGAGTAAGTGTTGATGGGTATAATTGTGCTGGCTCCAATACACTACCTTGTTTGCTAAAGAGTGAATTAACTAAGGGTGGAGCTGCTCCTTCAAAAAGAAATGATTTTGTGGGAGCTGGAGTAAAGTAGGTGTGCTCACACTTCTAGCAATTAAAATTTTGACTTTGTACATTTCATGTTGTGCCAAGTTCAGTGGTGGAAATTTCCTGATTTTTCGAGCTTGGCATGTATTCTTAGAATTCTAGCTGGTAAGACAGAGTTTCTTATTGCCTAAGTGGATTTTTATTGCAAATGTGAGCACTGAGATTTAACTTAAGAATGAAATTAATGTTATGTACAGTGGATACAAACAGCAATAATCTGTAGTTAATAAATACATTTTTGCTTAGATATTTTTATGGTAAACCACTGAAAGAAGTTTTCAAGGATATAATGTGCATTTCAGGTGGTCTTCAACCTGGTGTGTTCTGTTCTTCTGTGTGAACTCTGTAATTTATTTCTTCAGATTTCACTAATGCATCCAAATGTAAACACTTTTGCTCTTGCTGTGGCTCAGTATGCCATGTCCTGTGCAGCAAAGCCAGAGTTTGTAATAAAAACGTCTGTTTTTCTGTCACTGGTAAGAGAAAATGGAATTGTGCATTCTTGATACAGATCTACTGGGGGGTGGTGTTTCCTGGTGGTTCTAACTGTTTTGCCTTCCAACTTAATTAAATGTTCTTTCTATGTTGTTCTAAAGGGGTAGTCCATGGAAATCGTAGTGTCTGAGGGAGGATGATGAGCAGAGAATTAGATTTTTACCTTTTTGATGACTTGCCTGAACCCAAAGAGACCTGAGTTTTCTGAGACAGGTGGTCTTTGTCAAATTGAAATTGGCTTGGGTTCTAAAGCTTACCTTTTCTATCTTCTAAGGCCTTGTAATGGGTATAGAGAGTAAAATTATAAGTGTATTGTCTTAGTTTTTCTTCCTCTTGGGGATGTGCTGATTTTAGTCAAGGATGCATTAGGAATTAAATAACCAGCTTCATGCTACATATGATAGTCCCTTAACTTACCCCATAAGGAGGGTGAAATCTGGGTCTTAAAGCCATGCACCAAATGGTGCCAATCTCAGTGGCTGACACTGCTGCCTGAAAGGTGTGCAGGTGGGTTATTTTCTCTAATGTTCTGAAGCCATTAGAAAATTAAAAAGGGATATTCCTGTTTGTAGGGAAATCTATGAGATTAAATGAGACTGCTTTTGAGTTGAAGGGTTACAGTATTTGATTTGCTTTCAGGATTAAGACGAAAGACAGATGAGTACCAAAGCATGGATGGCTTGTCAGTTGTGAACTGGCATCTCTGTGGAAATGAATTGGAAAGAACAACAGAACAGCTCTCAAATGCACAGTACTGCCAGGGCCTCCAAGTAAATGTGAGATCTCTGTATGTAGGATTTGAGAGGTTTTAGAGCCTTATAACTTTATTTTGTTAATCCAGCTAGAGCTGAAGTAGCAGTCCCCCCTGACCTTGTATGGATTACATTGTAAATACCTGGATTTATGGTGCTGGCTGGCTGGCACTGCAATGGGGCTACACTTTTCAGGTGCTTGGTGGTGGGAGGCCAGTAACACCCCAGTTTTGTCACAAGGCAGCTTGAACTAACCGGGTTTGGAAGCCATGTTGAGCTCTGTTTCTGATAGCTAGTTCAAAGCTACCTGCAATACTGACTGCAGATTATTTTGGGCTGTATTGCTTTGCCTGCATCTGCCTGGAAAATGATGTGTGTCTTGCACATGACTTGTGTGCAGATCAAATGTGAGGTTAGTATAGTGACCTACTGAGGTGAGGATGAGGAAGGAAATAAAAAGAAGTGAGAAACTAGTGCTCTACATACTTTGGAAAGTAGCACATTTGGACAGGGACACTCCATATTCAACAGTATATCAATCAAGAGGTCACTCACGCAGAACTGTTTGTGGATAAAACTGTTCATGAACAAGGTGTAAAGAAGAGAGCTATAGATGTCATATAAAAATTGTTGAACTGTGGAAATAAATGCAGATTCTGTGAAAAAGAATATGCTTGAGATCAAAATGGTCGTGTGCTTATTTAACTGATTACATGAAAATCAATCCAATTTATTGGACAAGAAAGAACATACAACTGAGAATTTTAACTCTGGATATCAGTAGGAATAAAAGGTTTTAAGCTCTATTGCATAATTCATGACTTCACTGACTTATTTTTGTCCAAGAGTTAAGAAGCTAGAAGGATTATTGCATACACCACTACACTGGCTTTCCAAGAAGAAACAAGTTCTGTATAAAGACAATACAGTGGAAGATTTAAATGCAACTGTAGAAAAGGAGAGTTATATTAATCCTTTTTTATTGCAAGTAAACACTTGTATAAACTGAAATGCTTATTAAAAACGTGCTAATTAGCATTTAAGTTCCTCTTCATGAAAAGCAATCACTTATCACTTCTGGTACATTATAATTAAACTGGTGAGAAGTACTTATACTCTTATTTACAGTGAAATGTGTATTTTCGACTTGTATTTGTCCAATTGGAAACTGCTGCATCACTATAGCCCAACATAGTCAGTTTTTTTTTTTTAAATTGGCAAAACACAATACCTGGGTGAAAATGTGCATCTTAAGAGCACTAATTACAACAGAAAATAATCTGAGAACTAATTAATATCACAACTAAATTTGTAGTATCCCTATAATCATGAGAAAAACCAGTTGGCAGGCTAGTTCTTCTCCCTGTCAATGTACAACTAAAGTTACAGTAAAATGTCCATATTAATCTTTTGTCTTGCAATAAAAAAAAAAAATCAAACAACTTTATAGACATTAAACAAGAGGTGTGGGGGGAAAAAAATGCAGTGTCTCTTCTTCTTTCCCTTTTTTTGTTATAATAGCATTTGAATATCATGCAAGTTTAATCTTTAGGTTGTATGAGGCAGGACTTACATTCTATATTTGAAATGGCTTCCCAGTGACTAAACCTCTTCCTGATATTTTCTGTGGTTTTTGAAAGGATATAGGAATTAACATTTTAAAATAGAGAATGAAGCAATTTCTGGACTAACTACTAGGTACTGAATCAAACCCCAGGAAAGGCATTTAAAGAGATTTGGGATTGCTTTCCGTATTTTTTTTTCTTTTTTTTTTTTTTTTGTAACATAAATTCTCCTCCTTATGGACCTGTGAAGAGCTATATTTACACTATACATATTCATGCTCATTTTCTCTTAAACTGTATCAACGAATTATTTTCTTAAAGGACTTGTTGTCAACTTTAACTTTAAAGCTATTCTTCACAGATTATAGCTATGGATTTGAGCATTTTCAAAACTGAATTGAAAGGTGAGCTGGCTGAATGTTTAACGTGACAAAGGAAGAACTACAGTTCTGTAGTATTGCTGAATAATGAATGTATGACTAGAGTTCATGAGCCTGGTCCTTAATTTATTTTCATCTGATAGTCTTTAAATTAGAAGTTAAAGTGGGTATTTGCCAAAGTTGCCTTCCTTTGGTGAGTTTGCAGCCTGTCTTCACAGGTGGTAGTGGTTACATGTGTTCATGTAAAGTGATTTATGCAGCATGTAAATAAATCTAAACTAAGTATTATGACAATTATGGCATTTTTCTACTCAAAACTGAATGACATCTTCCCCACAACTACTGCCAAGTCCCTCTCAACAGCTAGCACTCCCTTTGCTGTAGGTTGCCTGCTCTGGTGAATTTATTTAATTCTGTGTCTGTACAATTCCTAACATGGCTGTGTCCTGAATCATGTTGAAGACTAATAAAATTAAGCAGCAATGACTAGCTGCTTTAGGATGAGGAATTAATTCTCTTTGCCTGTGCTGTACCCATGACTATGTGCAATATTTTTCCAAGAACTTATTTATGATTTGGTTGTGATGAGCTCATGACCTAATTTTAGATCAGCTCTTGTAACATTATATCCTTAGTATGACCACAGCTGCTATTATTTGTGTAAATGACAGTTTTTTTGAAGAAGCTTCAATCTTGCTGGATATACTATATATACACTATATTCTTGGGAGGTCGTAGTCTTCATGAGAGCTAGAAGACCATACCAAGTGTGTGTCTGGAGAAAAGCAACAGAATTCTCAAAGGTTCTCCCAGATTGCCCAACTGCATTTGCATCAAGTAAATTAAGTAGTAAAAAAAAAAAAAATCCAGTTAATTCAATAACAGCAGTCTTGGAGGTTTTATCTTTTTTTAAATGGTTGGAATATTCAGCAGGTCAACACAAGTATGCTGTGACAGTCCCGGAGCAAATGACAGTGGGAGAAAGATCCAGTAAGAAAAGCATAATGTGCTGGTTTTGACTGGGGTAGAGTTAATTTTCTTCTCCGTGACAAGCATGGTGCTGTGTTTTGGATTTGTGCTGGAAGCAGTGTTGACAACACAGGGATGAGGGGTGTTTTTGTCACTGCTGAGCAGGGCAAGGCCCTTCTGCTTCTCTCCCCACCCCACCAGTGAAGAGGCCGGGGGTGCACCAGATATCGGGATGGAACGCTACCCAGCCCAACTCACTGAAGGGATGTTCCATGCCAGATGGTGACGTGCTCAGCCATAAAGTGGGGAGGAAGAGGAGGACAAGGGAATGTTTGGAGTGGTGGTGTGCATCTTTCCAAGTCCCTGTTATGTGTGAGGGAGCTGTGCTTTTGTGGAGATGGCTGAACACCTGCCTGCGCTTGGGAAGAGGAGAACGAATTACTTGATTTGATTTGCTTTTACATGTGGATTTTATGTTACCTGTGAAACTGTCTTTATCTAAACCCAGGATTTTTTTCTCAATTTTACGCTTCCAACTTTCTCCTCTGTCCCACTCTGTGGGGCTTTGTTGTCAGCTGGGGTTAAACCATAGCACCTAGTCAGGGAAATTATCAAATGTTGGTCTTTTTATGTTCTATTTAGGATCTCAAAATGGGATTTTTAAATTTTATTTAAGTGTAATGTGTGTCTGCAAGCAAACTGAGTTTGCAGAAAATGTAAATGGCAAAGTTGCCATTTGAATGCAGGTTTTATGCCTTCTTGTGATTAATAACAAGTGGTGATGAGATAGAAATTCCCCATTAGAATCAGGTAACAAGAACAGCACCCTGCTTTTCAGAAATATGTGAGCAACTGTTAAGTGTTTATAACCTAAAGGTATTGTGGCTGAGATATCTCCAAAGGTAGTTGCAAATACTACTTGACATGGAGGCAGAAGAAAGGAGAAACCTTAACTGTGTGGAAGTTAAGTAAGAGTCAAACGGATGAAAGGATTTTTAGAAGAAATAAAAATAGAATTATCTAAAAGCAGTAGGCTTGCCTCTTCCTATTAGGGTTTTTTAATGCAGAAAATACATCATTGCTCCGCTTGAGTCAGAGTGTGAAATGCTTTTAGGTTCAGCTTTTAGTATAGTGAAGGTGTATTACTGTAAGACATACTTTAAACAGGAGGAAGCTTGCTTGCTGCAGTTGTCTTTCAGATGTACATGTTAAAGTCTTTGTAAATGTGTGAATAAGGAAGGGTGGTGGTGATGTGACACAGTCTGCCCTTTCTCTTGACTTGCTGTCTTGTATCTTTCACTCTTGTGCTTTCACTTCTCTAATTTTTGTTTAGAAAAAAGAAGACAAGATCAGCAGAAAATAAAAGTCTGAAAAAGATCTTGTACTCAAGGGACTTTTATCTTCTGTGAGTAATTTTCTCCCTGGAATGGCTGGAACTGGAGACAGAGGTGGAAAGCATGTGCTATAGCAGAGAAGTCTTAGAGCATGTCCCTAATTTTTTTGATCTTGAGAGTTGCCCTTTTCTAAATGTGTAAAAATCCCTGGAGGTTATTTCACCATGCATTGTAGCAAAGAAGTGAAATAGGTGAGAGGCTGCCTGTGAAGCAGCAGCTGCTGGCCAGCTGCCTCTCCTGCTTGGTGTGCAGCTGCTCAGGTGAGGTGTGCACAGGGGATGGTAACTGCAGTTCCTGCAGCCTCCCTTTCCTGTGATGTCAGTAAAGTTAGAGCTCCTCCAGGACAGGTGGATTATTGCTATAAGATTGGGAGCAAAATCCTTTTGACCATGCTGAACTGGGGGGACGGCGGTCCTAAGGTTTATTCTTTGGATCTGTAGCTCTTTTCTGTTGCTCCTGAATTAATTTTCTGTTTTGTAGGTTCATAAGCTTTTTTTCATCTGTACTGAATTAATTTTGAAGGGATGTTTATGCTTTGATAGTGTTATTTCTTGACTGGCTATGTTTAAACAGGATAAAAATGTTGAAACCAAGTGAAAAAAAAATCCAAGTATTTAGGAGTTCCGGAACAAAATCACACAAGTGGTTTAAAGCCCTTACACTTGTCCTATCCTGGAGGTAAAAACATTATATGGAAATGTTAAAGATGATGTTAACATCAGCTTAATTAAAATGTGAATGAAGGCATCAAGTGGAGTATTTTAAAATATTTGTAACTTGTCATTGCAATAGACTTGCTGTGAGGTGACAGAGATGGTTGTAGTGATGCTGATCTCAAAAGACATATAGCAGACTTCTGAGGCACATATGGAAAACAAGTTTTGACTAATCAGAGGCATGTTTATCTGAAAATTTAATTGGTATCTGAGCCTTAAAAATGTGACAGGATTAGAAATCTAGACTGCATGTTGAATCTTGAATAAAACCCCAATCAAAAACATCTTGTTGCTCTTTTAGCTGGTTTTGTCTGGGTACATATCACACAGGATCACATTTTAACACAATTTCATTGTGTATTGTAACCATAATATACTGCTTTGAGGACTACATTTTTCTGCACAGATAAGTATTTTAAAGGGGTTAATGCAAATATGCAAACTTTATAAAATCTGTTAATTTAAAAACTTAACTGACAATTTATTACTGTCTTGATAATGTGAAAATGAAGTGCATATCCTTTCACAAATCCTTTCCCAGACCAGGAAGGAAGTAGGTCACAAATTTTATTAGAGAAGATGCTTTATTTATGGCTATGGGATGAAGTTTAGTGTTTTCTTTTCATGAGATACTGTGTCGTTCTAAAACACCTGCTATGGGTGCTCTAATCCTTATTAATTTTGAATTAGAAAGTTGTCTTGGAAGAAATATGGAGAAGTTTATATTAAAAGACAGATTTAATCGAGAAATAACTTAATCCACAATTTCAAGTTCAGTTAAACCAGCAGCCTGTTTGATTTGCATATTCCTTGCTCTCTTAAGAGTTCTATCCTTGGTGTCCATTGGGAAAAAAGCCCCCAATAAATCTAGGTTGGATGAGTGACCTTTTTCCTTTTATTAATTCCTTTCCTAATTTGCAACTGCCATCAAAGAGTAGGTTTAGTCAAAGCAATTTTTTGAAAGCAAATACAGAGTGAGGTGCTAGCAGTGATTGTATTGCAAAGCAAGGAGACATCTCTGCAAAGCAGACTGTCTAATGAGGGAGAGAGAGCGTTTACTGCACGGGAGGAGGTGACATTTGGTTGCATGAAAGCACTCTAGGGTTCCTGATGACATTTGTTACTTTCTCAATAATTTAAAATCAGGCTGTGAGTAATGGTGCTGTATTTATCTACCCTATTTAGATTGCTAAACAACGAATTGCCTGAACTTGAGGGAAATCCTTCATGTTCACTAAAAGCCGTGCAAGGCCAGTTGAAATGTAAGCATCTGTAGGTCTTCAGTGTGAGTATCTGGACTGATAGGCTAAGCTTCAAAATCCTTTCAATTGCAATGATGACAAGAACTTGTATATAGTTGCTAAGTAGCTATTTCTTTAAGGCCTATTCTGTAGTCGTTGCCTTTCACCACGTTTGTGGATTTTTATTTGGAGGCAGGGTTGTTTTAATTGAATCTATAAAGTTCTAAATGCTCCAGGTCTGGTTTCTCTGATAGTATTGCAATTCTTAGCAAAAAACCGCAACTTATTCAGAGAGAGAAAGTGTAACAATTGAGGTGTAATTAATCTTGAATGCTGGAATTCATTCCAGACTTGTGTAAATCTGCATTATTTGAGTGCTGGCATGCTAATTCATCTTTCCAGGATTGCAGGCTGCAACTAGAAGGTTCTAGTTTTATTCATGTCGCTTAGGTATCTCAAACTGATGAAAACTAGAAGCCTTTATAAATGATGGTATCAACACAAAGATTGAATGAATTCTGTTTTTAGTAGAAGCAAGTTTTAAATGTAGGCCGAGTAAAGGTTGACTTAGAGATTAAAAAACATTACATTATTTGAGATGTGCTGTTTTTTTTTTGCAGTCATTGGGATTCAGGATTTCCTCACATCCAGGAGCTGAGTGCATGTACATTTAGTTATCCGTTTCTGGGTTTAAAATATTTGCTACAGAACATGTTGATTGTGGACACTAGGGTGATCAAAGCTAAGGTTTGAAAGGAATTCACGGCCTTTATTTCAAAGAGGATAAAGAATTTTTGAAGATGGTTTGTTGGAAAGCCTCTTTCAAGTGTTTTGCCAGTTAAAGTGGCATTTGAAAGTTAGCTGCCCATATAAAAGTGCCAGACAGGCTTTTCCAGGCAACATGGCACACTTGACTAATTTTCCCTTAAGAGATCTATATTATGTCCAGTGCTCTTGAGGCTCACACTATAAATAACATAGTGAACAGTGTCTTGGATCTTGATGATTATTGCTAGGAGAAAACAGTTGGTTGCAATAGCAAAAGATGCTCTTGAGAAGCTTGGAAACTAATGTGGGGGAGTGGAATCTTGGGAAATGTGTACCCCATCAGAAATTGAAAACTGGAGTGTATCTTATTGGAATGCTTCATGGATAATGTCCATCATAAAGTTTCTGTATCAAATTCTTTATTGTGCATTTGTGGGATTGTGGAAGACTTGTTAAAAAGGACCTGGGAAGGTCATCTAGTCTGAGCTCATGCTCATGGTAGGATTGTGGTCAATGTTAGGTCAGCTTGGTCTAGCCAAATCTTGAGAGCCTTCAGGACTGGAAATTCCATGACAATCTTAATTAACCTGTTCCAGTGCCACATTAATGTTCAGAGGCCATGTCTGATGTTCAGACTGAACCTTCAAAAGTTGATGACTGATCCAAGTGATTTATGGGAGTGGCATCCAGTGAACTGTTTGCTCACGAAATATGTCAATAGAATCATAGAATGATTTGGATTGGAAGGGACCTTAAAGATCATCTAGTTCCAACACCCTTGCCATGGGCAAGGACACCTTCTACTAGTCAGGGTTCCTCAGGGCCTCATCCAGCTTGGCCTTGGACACTTCTAAGGATGGGGAGTCCTTAACTTCTCTGGGCAATAAAAAAGTTGTTTGGTTTATTTTTCTTAGCCAGACTTGTAAAGATGAATACTAGAATTGAAAGATGGTTCCAAATACTTGTTTCAGAAGCTAACACTAACAAGTGTGAATGTAGAGTTATGAAACAGCTTCTTGCCCCAGAGAGAAAATGTTTTCTAATATTTTTGGAAAGTAAATATTAAATTTGCGCTTCTTTCGGAGTAGAATAGAAAAAAAAGTGAGCTTTTCCTGTCACGTGAAGCTCATATCACGTAAACGTTGTTAAATTTCTTAATTTTTGGATCCTGTATTATCAATCTCTATTTAACAGTTTTGAGTCAATTTGCAGAAGGTTGTTAGGGAAGATGTCACAGAAAGAAACTTGCTCAAAGGAGCTTGTGAGGAAGTGTAATATAGTAGGACTATCAGTCATGATGATAAACATGCTGTTTGTGGACAGTATCATAATTATCAATAGATTTGATTATACTTTTAGAATACCAAATATGTTTTAATGTATTCCTTGTGTTCTTGCCACTTATGGAACGCTATATATGGTATCTTAAAGCTCCTGGAGTAAGGCCATTGTTCTGCTTTTGAATAGTTCATCTCCAAAGGCCTTGTGGTGTTTCTACCATTTTATGACTAGGAACAATCATTAGTTGTTAACCTACAACTTCATGTTTGCTACATCATGCATAATTATAAAAAACCCATTATAAATACTGTGATTTTTGGAGACAACAGAGACTATAGCCATGTTTAGTCCTTGCAGCTTTCTGAAAAAGAAGTATTTTCCAGTCTAAACCTGGTGCAAGATCCTTGGGTTGGTTTATCAGAAGAAGCACAGTGGATGAAGCTGATGTTCTGTCTTTCTACAAATACCTGTAGTGTGTTATCTCTTTTCCAGATGCTGACATTTAGGCTACATCTACATAACATGAGGCACTGTCCCTGTAGGGCTTTGAATGAGGATGTTTAGATGATCAAACTGTTAGAGATGCATCACAGCACATAATCTTTGGGATAAATTGTCCTGTCGAGAAGCAGAAGGTATTATTCAGGGGAATGCTGTGCTAATTTTAGTTTCTTGCTCTGCAGATATGCCCTAAACTCTTCTTTCTTCTAAATAACATGTAAAATATATATATATTTTCCCTTATCAACCACGGAGCTACATATTTTTCTAAAAATTCCCCTCAATCTTTCAATGAAAATCTGATCCAACAGAAGAATGCTTAAGTAACAATTCATCTTATCCCAGGAGACCACCAAATTTAAAAGCTGCTTTGCTGTCACTTTTAAATAAGAAAAAAAATTGTGTGTTTCTTTTTCCTGCTGTGAATAAGCCCTTCTTGGGTGTTGGTGTGATTTGGGGATTTTTTTGGTGGTTGTTTGTTTGTTTTTTGGGGGTGTGTGTGTTTGAGCAGAATATTGTTCTGTTCTTTCTGCTAAAGTGATAAAGGCAGTGTGAGTGTGTGGGCCAGAGATGTTCATTCCATTGGTGAGTAACTCTTTACTGGCTTTATTTTACACAAATGATAGATTATTTAATATTATGAGATACAATAGTAAATGAGTAAATCTTTACTTGTACTAACTATAGTAAATGGATCAGTTTTATGTGCAAATAGGGCTGCTGAAGGTCATTTCTCTCTACCGTCCCCAGATATACATCCATTTAAAATATTTAAACTTATTTTTGATAAAAAATCCCAGTGAAATTATAAAAAGAAGTATTTAATACTTTCAAGGGGATATGTTATTGTTAGTAGTGTTCTGGAAATGGTGTTGATAGCAATATGAGAAATAAAATAGACCTTTCTGATGGGTACGAAGAAAATTTTAAATAAGATTTAATTTTTAAAAGCAAATGCATTTCTATAACCAAAGCTCTGCTGACTTTACTTGAGCTGGATCATATTAACATAGGTGTCCTATATTCGTGTAAAACTTCTTAATGCAGTGTTAAGACAGCAAATGAACTTTGGATAATCTAGTGTTAAGATGAAAGATACATCTGCTCCTCACATTATGCTTCTTCATAACTTTATAAATCCACAAGCAATAACATGCTCTTATGATTATAAACAACTCAGTGTTATTTTCAAACTTAATTTGACTTATTTAATGGCAGTCACAAAATGAATAACAAGTTCAAGGAAAAGAGCTTTCGACTGGAGTGTTGTGTAGGAAAATGTGAACTCTAAAAACAATGTCTGTTTTTAGTAATGAACTAGACTCTGCTGTAAAGTCTTTCATGCATCGTGTGAGCACAGATATTTTGATTAATTGATATTATCAGTAACCAAAAAGCAAAGTTAAGCTTTGTTTTGCTTGTAAAACCTTTTGGGTGTGTTCATTCAAGGCTTGTCTTTGCTCTGTGAGTCTTGGACTTTGATACTCAGGCACACTTTAAACATCCTAAATGTTCCTGTCTGAAGCCTGGCAGCTGTGGTTGAACCCACGTGAGCCTGTGGCTACTTTTGTCCTACAGGAAGCTGGAGGAACATAACATGCTGTGGGTAGCTGTAAAGATTTCTCTTGTCTTTACAATCCAAACCACGTGTCTTGACAGCTTAACATTTGTTAGCCATCAGATTACTGCTTCTTAAAATGCAAGCAATTATTTTGGGTGGGTGCACAGTAGTGTGTTTAGTGTAAGGCCACTGTACCCTGGGCGCATCGCTGCAGAGTTCTACGTAGATAGCTGCATCCAAATAATTTTGATTTGGTTTTAATTCAAAAGTTTAAAGATCTCTTTAATTTGTTAGGTATATATTGAAGCACAATCTTCAGCAATGGGGGTAGAATTAATTCATTGCTTCATGTGCTTGCTTGGCAGAAAATTGTGACCTAATGAAGCTGTTACATTGATTTAGAGCATTTGATTCTTGCTACAGTCTTTCACTTAAATATCTGTGAAAAACAGATCCGTGTGTGTTTGTAACATTTTCCTCAGCAAAGAGACATGATTTTCTTCCCCTTAGGATGTGATTGTAGGCTTGCTTGCATAGATGATGATTTAAAAAAAAAATTTGGAACCAGACAAAAACTTATTAGATGCAGGTTGGTTTAGGACTTTATCTTGTGGAATTAAGGAATTGAGGGAACAGTTCCAAAACTTGAGTCTGAATGGAGACTGAAAGTAATACTTCCTTTTTATGGTCTAACAATTACTATGTAATCAAATTTGGAGGTGATCAAAATAACCCTCTAAGGTTAGGTTCTGTATCATCAGGATTATACTTACATAACAATTATTTAATAAGAAAAACACATTCACCTCAAAATGAGAAATGAGTTAATGTATTACTGAAGCTTCCTGAAATGGATGCCTGACTTAATTACAGTAAATTTTTTTTATGTTTGAACATTTAATCCATCTAAATATTTTCTGATAGTGGTCCAGAAGTTAGCAAGTAATAGAAAATGGATTTGTTTATTTGTTCATTTTTTGGGCTTTGAGCTGATTTGCAATAAAGAGAAGAAATGTAAGTTTGTGTAACTTCTGCTGATTACCACCATTACTGTGATAACTTTCACACGTGGCCAAAATAATTCTCTTCTGGAAATGCAGCATCACAAGACTTTAGTTGCATGGAATAAAGAGGATGTCTCAAAGGACCTGCAGTTGTCAGACCTTCCAGAGGGAAAAGAAGTGTGGTCTGTTGATGGGGTGTGTCTCTGCTCATCCAGCTCTGCAGGAGAGCAGGACCATCATGCTCAGAAAAAGAATCAGAAAACAGATGTGAGGTGAACAGATTAAAACGTTGCGTTTGCCTTGTACTCTTAGCTTGAGGTCACTGTTGTTACCTCAAGCTTATATTGGTATTGTCTGCACACTGACCTTCAATCTGGCTTTATCTTAGAGCCAACTGGCTGCCTTGGCAGTATTGCACAGTGAAAGAAACTCCATTCCTATGGCAATATGAAAAACTGGCAGTTGCAGTCCAGAGAAAAAGATTAGAAGGTACTTGGAAGTAAAAGTGTGTGGAGTAATTCAGTAATAGCATTTGTTTTTCTCCTACTCTTTTAAATTCATTTGGCTTCCAAAGTATTCCTCACAGAATGTTGAGAGAATGTTTCTGTAACCTTTTGTTAAATGTGTTAACTTTTAAGATTCATCATCCAGCATTGGGAAATACTGAAATACTTTGTTTAAAAGAAAAAACCCCCATGCAATAACAAACCTGTTAAGTATTTTTGAGTATTAGATTAACTGGAAGAAATCCAGGTGACTTCTTGGAGGTACCAGTTGCTAACAGCAATCGTAATTTTGTGCTTTACTGTGCCAATTGAGTTTTCAGTCTCAGCATGGGTGGAAGTTAACGATAAAATGTTCTCTTCTTTTTGCTTTCAGAGATTAGAAAATACAGATTAAACTGCTTTATGCTGTGGAACCCCTCATGACCTCATAATTGTGTCCCTATTCTAGTAAAACATACAAACACAGTCTTGTGGAAAAAGCAATAAATATGTTGCTGAGAAAGGCACAGAAAAACCACAGGGTGCCAAGTTTGAATGCTCCAATGCTAATTAAGACAGTCATGCAGATCTGGAAACAGCTAAAGATAAGATTGTGCCTTTCCATCACTGTCATTAAACAGAGGCTATTTTTGGGCATTGTAATCAAGTCATCAAATCTACGTATCTAGAAGAGGACTGAAATTTGTGCTCTGAAAGTAGAAATTCTTAAGAATTATGGTTCTTTTGAAGATGCAGTTCTCTGCTTTATGTCAGGAGGATATTTCTAGCCTTTAGAGAACATTCTGATTCCAAATATTCACATAATTCTTCTAGTTTAAATTTTGTATTATCCCAGAAGGGGAGGTGACAAAGATGATGAAGGGACTGAAGCATCTCTCTTATGAGGAAAGGCTGAGAGAGCTGGGCCTCTTCAACCTCAAGAAGAAACAACTGAGAGGGGACCTCATCAATATCTGCCAGTATCCGAAGGGAGGGTGCCAAGAGGACGGAGCCAGGCTCTTGTGGTGCTCAGCAATAGGACAAGAGGCAATGGGCAGAGACTGATGCACAGGACGTTCCACCTGAATATGAGGAGGAATTTCTTTACTGTGGGGGTGACCAAGCACTGGAATAGATTGCCCAGAGAGGCTGTGGAGTCTCCCTCACTGGAGATATTCAAGAACCATCTGGACAGAATCCTGTGCCATGGGCTCTGGGATGACCCTGCTTGAGCAGGGAGGTTGGACCAGATGACCCATTGTGGTTCTGTGAAGAGGAAAGGGAAAACAAAACAAGAATCAGAACTCCTATCTTCAACAAGTGTGGGGTTTTTTGGTGGTTTTTTCCACTTTGTCTAACTCTCTGGAGAACACCTTAGAGGTGTATCTTATAGGAGGATCTGCTCAGAGAACTAAACAGGGATGATTTTTAGTACCTTCTAAGTGGATAGAATATTGGTTAAGGACCACTAGAGCACAGATGGCTTGATTTAATTGTATAAGGGAGCAAAGTGAGCATTCTTAAAATATTTGCTTCTTTTAACATGACTTAGCAATGACATCTGTTCAAAGGCTCTTTTGAAAAAGGCAGGTCAATGAATCATTGTGAAGTTCCAAATTTAAATTTGCTATTTTGGTTTGTTATGATTGGCTCATGCTGCTTTTCTGGGCATACATGGGCTATTCTCTTCAGTGTGAGAAGTGATTAGTATTCTGAACTACAACAACAGCATCTCATTAAAATCATTAGATGTCTTTGAATCTACTGGCAATGCCTTAACAACTTCTATCTTGGTAGTTGTGGCTCAATTTTTGTTATACTCTAGAAAGTTTTGTGCTGGGAAGTTTTTGTTCCTTCTTCAACTCAAGAGAACTGAAGTATTATATGATTGCAGGAAAAGTGCTGTACGAAGTCTGAGACTGAGCCAATGACATTTTCAGCATCTGTATTTCCCTCAGCTGTTGTCTGGTGTGTAGTGGCAGGTTGGGATGCATAGAGTACCAGCTGTTGAGTTTCTGGAGTGAAGGTGCTTACCCACTGCTCCCAGCTGTGTGCTTGAGGACCTGTTTCTAATAACACTTCTAGGGATCATATTTATGCAACTTTGTTCAACTACTGAGAAAACTCTAATGTGACTAATTTTTTTGCAGCCAAAATTATTTGTTGTATAAACCACCTCACCATTTGCATAACAGCTTCACCATTAGGTATGAGGAAATGACTGTGTAGGTGTTATGTAGTTTAGATCTTATATTTTTAGAGGGTATCATCACTGCAAAGTACTGAGGAATTGTCAGCATCTATCTTGTGGAAAGCAAGCATGAGTAAAAATAATCACCACCTGCAAGGCCCTTTTAACTTGCGATTTAAAAGCCATAAGTTACTTATTTCAACATCAACAAGAATATGATGAATGACTAAATGAAATTTAACTTGTAAAGAAAGCAAGCCCCCTATGGTCTGATTTCAGAGTGTGATAATATCTCGCATGTGCTGTTCTTTGAAGGATTATGAAAAAGGTGGTGTAAATTTTCAGGAAAGTCTAACTCAAAAATTAGAATTTGAGAAGCTCTGGCCTGTTCTTTACTTAGATTGTAGCTGTTTGATTTCTTTATGGACCAAAATGGTCTTTCGACTTACCTGTCAGTTACAGAATCATAGAATAATTTAGTTTGGAAAGGAGTTGTGGAGGTTGCTTTGAACCTTGTCAAACAACAGGAGGCTGGAGATTCTCAAAACTCACCTGGACAATCTGGGGTTTGTCCAGATGAATTTTGGTTGTTTCCAGGAATAGAGTTTCCACAATCTCTCTGGGTAACCTAATCCAATACTTGACCATTGCCCTGGTGAAATTTCCATACCTAAACAGAATGTCCCTTTTTGTAACTTGCTTGCTTCTGTGCACTTTGCAGAGGAGTCTGGGTTCATCTTTGTGTTTTCCCATCAGGTGACTGCTGTCTAATTTTGTGTCAAAAATGAATAAATAAGCCTGCATACAGAAGCTTACAGAAAAAAACATGAAAATCCACATAATACAGGACGGACCTAAGACAGACAGCATCTTAGCTTTTGGAATGGCCCTACTTGTGCATGAGCAAACTCATTTGTCACTACAGGCATGTGTTGGTTCTACTGCTACATTTGCTCATGCATAGGGCCAAAAAAATTAAAAAGTCTGGTAACCACTAACTTAACCTGGATATAAATAAATAAATAAATGTTAATGCTTACAGAAGACAGAACAGTCTATAGTCTTATTGTATAAGAAGAACGTGCAAGTATTTTTTCCTTTTGATAATGGCCCCAGCATACTTAATTTTAGAATGTACTTAACTGTTTTTCACCAGCAGTGAGGTTTATCTGCTGTATGCTGTAGAACTGTGGTGTTGTATTGGAAGTGGATCTCAAAGTAGGGGTTTTATCATCTCTAAACGCTTTGAAAATTGACTGTAATGTTCAAAACAGGAATATATAAACTTTTAGCTTTCTTTGAAAGTACAAGGTTCTGTTGCTTCTCAGGCTCTGTAAGAGATGTAAAGCAGGAAATTTAGGCTGGTTGAACTATTATGAAGCCATAAGTGTAATGAACGTGTACTTTCAGTTTGCACTTTGAGTTGTCTCATTTCACAGAACAGATACTGTATGTCAAGCCAAATGCTATCATATCTTAGAGCCCTCAGGACTTCTGTGACTTCAGCTACAGTAATCTTCTTTCTGTTCCTTATTCTTGAGTTCTTGATTCATGTTATAAATGAATAATATTGCACCTATATTTATTATAGGTTAAATAGTCTGAGGGGGTTATGTTCAGCAATGTACACTATCCCTCTTAATTTTCTTAAATCAAACTTGTTTTGCAAATTATTTTGCTTACAAGTAGATGCTCTTTCTTTCATATTTGTTAGATTTAGTCTCATTTATCAAAATGTAGTCATAGTTTCATAACCAATATAATGAACAGTATGGCTTGTTTTGTTGTGCAAAGCATTTTTCTTGACTTTTATGACAGATTCCTCTGGCTGTTCTCCTAATTGAAACTTTTTTTCACAGTTGCTCTGTATTCACAGTTGCTCTGTAAACTGTAAGCAAAAATATTGCTGAGAGCTGAGACATAGTTTCTGCTGTAACAATCTGCATCTTTAAATTACATCACATTTAAAATACAAGTAAATACATGAACCTATTCTAGGTTCTTTTGAATGAGTCTGCTGTTAGTATAAGCACTGGAACTTGCAAAAGTAAAATATGAACCTCTTGGGTTAGTAGTACCTGGACCTTGCTATGTGTTAGCACATGCCTGGATTCTTGTCGCCATGTGCTGGAGACTTTGTAATGACATTGGCAAGAAACACAAAATAAGATTTAATATGAGGTTTCTATAATGGGTCTTTTCTGTTCCTAAAAAATGTACCTTTTTTGTCTGAAAACCTACCAAACATGCACCTTGCAGGTAGAGCATAAAAGTAGTGTGAGGGATGGGAGAGATTACTGCAAAGGAAAGAAAGAAAAATAGTTTCTTCTGAACCTGAAATTTTCCAATCAAGATGCCACAGATTTGAAAAGCAAAAAGGAAGACTAACTTACAGGGGTGGAACAGCAAAACATAAAATATTAATTATGGAAGCTTCATAGCTATGACCGTGAATAAATGGTAATTAATAAGGATACTGGGATGCATCTGATATAAAGGTCAGGCTGACTTATGCTATAATCAATATATAAGTAATTATATTGCTCTTTCTAATTTCTGTAGAAATGACTGAACTCTGAAAATGAAGGCTTTTAAAAATTTGTTGGAATATGCTATATTGTGGAAAGTAAACAGTGCCATGAAAAAGAGTAAGAGATCAGACACAGAATACAGAACAGGAGATCGACAAAGACACAGATGCATTCCTTAGCATTGAAAACTTAATAAAAACCAGGTGTAGAAACACATTAGTTGAGGAAATCATTGCTATCTTGCTACCACCTTAGACCATCATGCTGGGGACACCTGCTGTTATCCATGAAGTCAGGAGATGTTCTGCCAGGTCTCTGCTTCTGCAGTTCATAATTTTCCTCCTGCATAAGACATGAACCTCCTGTGGCTTTACAACAGCTAGGAAGCAAGTCTTGCACACCCTCTACAAAACTCCTGCAACATGAAGTGCTAGCATGGGGATAGCTGTGAAATTGTAGCTGACAACAGAAGCCTGTGGTAGGAAAAGCTGTATCATTAGTGCTCTGCAAACCTTTTCAAAGTGATGCACAAAGTAAGAGGGAAGTTATATTGGTAATGCTGAGGCCAGGTGCTCTTACTGAAATGCGAAAAGGCCAATATAAAGCTTTATCAAGTCCCAGTTATAACTCTACACATAAAGCTAAAGAGAAGATGCTTTTTCCTTTTGAATTTAAGCCCAATACATTGCTCTAACAGATCAAAGCTGTTTGAGTTCACACTGTATGGATAATCCTTCTGATACAAGAGATCTGCTGTGACATCAGGCAGGATTTGTTTGTGTGATGTGAGCTGTGGCAGTAGTTGTCTGACAACTTCTTGGGTTTTTTGTGTTTTCTCATGTTCCAGTGGTTACAGGATGTGACTGTAGGCATGTGATGCAGATTTTGCCATCTCTGTCGCCAGGAGCAATGTTATACAATGCCTTTGTAAAAACATGTAATCTGTAACATCAGCAGTGTTGCCATGGCGTGTCAGTGCTGTCCTCCTGTGTGCATTGCTATCGGCCTAAAGCACTGTAGAGAAGAAAACCCAAAATATCGTTAGTGTTATTAATAGTTTGGAATATTTCAAGTGTCAGCTTATTTTGAAGGCCGGTCAATCTTTATTAATGAACTTGTCTCAAGATCAAGTTTCCTTTGCTGGAGAGTTGTTCATTAACAGTTCATTGATATGATCTTAGCAGCCCACAGCAGAACCAGGGCACTCAGCGCCCCTCCTGTGTGTGGCTCGGGCACCATGCAGTAGTCTCTTAGCCCATAGAAAAGCCCATACAAATCCTAGCCTTGCCCTAAAAGACACTGATGGTCCATATTCTACCTAGTTAATTCTGCTTTCTCTGTCCAAGCCTGCCACACTGCATAAAGCCATAAGCTCCAAGGAATAACAATGGAAAAAGGGCTGTAGCTCTGCCTTTCTTGGTCTCTTCCCAAAAGGCACTGAAGTGAAAGTACCTGAAGAGCTATCAAGCCTCTATTGTTTAACTTGTCTGGCTTTCAACACAATAACAAATTTGTTGTTCTAATGTCGTAAGTTCAAAATTACAATGTTTTTTCATTTAACAATACTGCATGCTGAGAGGAGGAAGAAGATCAGGTCTCCACACCTGCTGCTTTCATGTCTTGTTAGGAGACAGTCACTTCATGAAAAACTTCATGCTGAGGACTTAAAATAAACAGCAACCAGCTGCTTGCATTTCTTTTAAAAAAAAGTCAAGCATAATAAATGCCTGTTCACTGTAAATTAATGTGAGAAGAAATGTGCATATCTTTAAGTGAATTGTTGCTCTCTTATTTCTTTAGTAGTGGAGTGGTACTTTCTCCTGCAGATAATTTATCTACTAGAAAATCTCATTAGGATTATGGCCATTTCCCATGGTTTTCAGAGGTGTCTCAGACCTTGTCAGGAAGAGGGTCAACAGGTAAATGAGTCATTCTAATGGTTTTACTGGCATTTCTTTCTTGCAAACATCTCATAGCCTCATGACACCACTGAGGGGGTTATGAGGTTGTGTGCTGGTTTCAGTTGGGGTAGAGTTAATTTTCTTCACAGTGGCTAGTACGTGGGTATGTTTTGGATTTGTACTGAATACAGGGTTGATTATATGTATTTTTTTGTTATTGTTGAGCAGGACTTACACAGAGCTAAGACCTTTTCTGCTTTTCATAATGACGTGCTACAAGCTGGGGATGTGTGGGAGGCTGGGGGCAGACACAGCCAGGACAGGTGATGTGAGTTGACAAAAGGGGTATTCCAGACCATAAGGGATCATGCTCAGTGTATAAAGTGAGGAGAAGAAGGAGCAATGGGGGGACATTTGGTGTGATGGCGTTGGTCTTCCCAAGTCAATGTTACATGTGATGGGGCCCTGCTGTCCTAGGGATGGCTGAACACCTGCCTGCCCATGGGAAGTAGTGAATTAATTCCTCGTTTTGCTTTGCTTCTGTGTGGAGGTTTTCCTTTCCCTATTAAGCTCTTTTTATCTCAACCCATGAGTATTTTACCTTTTACCCTTTGGATTCTCTCTCTGATCCTGTAGGTGGGAGAGTGAGTGAGCAGCTTTGTGGGGCTTGGTGGCCAGCAGGGTTAAACCATGACAGGTGGGCAGCTTATGCATGGCAGACACTCATTTTGATGATGAAAGACCAACAAGGTAAATGTTTTGCATATCTCCATAAGAAATAGTATGTTACTCAAATGCTTGGATGTACCTAAGCTGTAGAATAAGCCGTGTTGGAGAGGATGCACAAGGATCGAGTCCAGCTCCTGGCTCTGCAGAGAACCATCTGCAAGGGTCACATCATGTGCCTGAGAGCACTATCCAAATACTTCTGGAACTCTGTCAGGCTGGTTCTGTAACCACTTTCCCAGGAAGCCTGTTCAGTGCCCAACCACTTTTGATGAAGAACCTTTTACTTATATCCAACCTAAACCTCCCCTGACACAACTTCAGGCCATTCCCTCAGATCCTGTCACTGGTCACTAGGGAGAAATGGAAAATATAGCTATAAAATAAGACAAATCCCATCTTTTATAAGTTTTGATTTAGAATAGCTCTGTTACTTCTGAGTTTTTCTGTGAAAACAAGGTTAGATATGTGTATTGAATCCATGTGTTCTTGATGAAGACATCTTAAAAAGTGGTCCAATGGCTGCAGAAAACTTACACAGTAAAGAAGTGCTTTCTTTTGTATTGACTCTGCTCACAGATAACATTAACTTAGCTGCTGATTTGAGATACCAATAATTTCTGAGTATAAGCAATTTTTAGGTGCCTTGTGAAACTGTTCAAATTACAGTCTTACAAATGAAGGAAACCATCCAGAAACTATTTCTGCAAGGAAATGTGATGTGCAATGCTGTTGACCTTCAGTCATGTAATTACACTTGGTTTCATAGCAAAATTTTTATGATACATGAGAACAACTCCTTCAAATGAGGTCTCAGCAGCCCTTCTGAGCCAAAAGCCAGGAGTAGTAAAGCAATAGCATATATTTTTAGTCAAGATATTTAGTCAGGAAGAGAAATATAGCCAGAAAACTTTTCTGAATCAGAATATGATTAAAGAGATAATGAAATCCTCTTTTTGGAATGTACTCTCTTTGGTTTGTATTACATTTCAATGGGCTGTCCATCCAGGAGGGAGAGGGAGCACACTCATGGGGCCTTCTGTACCTCTCTAGAGAGCTTGTGGGAGGACTGAGGTAATTCACACTAATTATTCCTCCTGAGATGAAACATGAAAGTGGCTTCCAACTATCAATTAAGAAATTCATAGAGAATTCATAGATTTGCAAAAACAATGGACTTAATGATGGGATTTTAGTTGTAATATTTAATAGGATTATTTCAAAATTGTTTGTGACTTGTCAATTGAGTAACACTTCAGAAAAGTCTGCTGCAGTGACAGTAGGCAGTGAATTTGCTGCAGCAAGGAAATCTATTCTGAATTGCTATACAGGTTTGCTCTTGGTGTTGGTTGTGGGAGTAGCTGTGGGCATTTACAATGCAAATGAGAAAGGACATCTTTCACTTTAGTCTTAGTAGACATAAGCAGCTTTCATATTGGAAGACTGAAAAAAACCATAATAATCTATACATTGTAGTCCAAGACTGTATCTTCTCACTGGTCAACTGATTACTGATTTTTTCTTTTTCCCCAGTAAAATTAAACATACAGTTACTTAATCTAAAGCCACTGCCTAACCTTTATTGAAAGAACATTTTCTTGTTTCTGTTAATCTTTCTGGAACTTCCATTGGTCTGATTTTTAAAAAGAATCTACCCCTGCAGTTGGGAATGTAATTTGATTCATCTCTGGTTTTATTTCTCATTGACTATGTAGTAGCCCTTTGCCTCTTCAAAAAAAAGTTTAATAACTATAAAATGCAAAAAAAGGAGGGAAAAAATATAGACATGATGGGCTTGAAATGCACATCATGTCTCTTTAATCTCAACAAAAGTGGGAAACCGTCTCTGGTTTTGAGAACTCCAGTGCTAATTATGGAAGTTAGCTTTATAACTATTTAGCTAAATCACAAACCAGTTTTCAGACAGGATAAGCAGTATTTCAGAAGTACGTCTTCTAAAGTGATTTATGTATTGGCGAAGTAGTGACTGCACAGAAAAGGTGAGAACTGCATCATTTGCAGAGGACATGAGGATGGAGCAGAGATTTTATGAGAACCTGGTACAAGGAGAAGCTCTGGCAGAATGGAAAGAAGAGCTTATTGGTACCTAAATTTTCCCTTTAGATCTTCAGGATACTCTCAGGTCAATATTGGGGTTGAAGAACTGTGACTTTTATTAAGACTCACCAAAAAGAGATCTCAGGAGGATTTTGAATGAGAGTGCATGTGTGGGGGAGGGGGATGGCATATTGGAGTGTGAAGGCTTTTTTCTTTTTTTTTTAGCAGAGTGGGCAGCATGGAGGGAGTGTGAAAAAGTAGCAGGAGAAGGAGACAAATAGGCGTTTCTGACTAACTTGTTGTGACAGGAGGCAAGGTCCAAGGGATAATTTAGGATGGTAAACCTTTAAGACCAGACCTGATCTGATACGGTAATGTGGAAGAAAGTACTGTAGAGGTTTGAAGGAAGGCTGTGATTTGAATAAAGAGAGATTGAACAGATGTTTATTAGAGTTTCCAGAAGGCAGTGCTGTGAGTACTGAGATGAAGTTTTAATGTTTTGAATGTGGGTGAGTGTTAAAAGCCATTTGACAAAGAAAACTTAGCTATCCTTTATGATGATAAAAGTTTAGTGAATGAGATGTGAATGAAAGTGTGAGGCCTTGTTGTGCTGCAAAATTAAATAAAGGTGACAATAGAGGATTTATCAAAAGCAATGGAAAAATGCATTTTTTGGGATGATGTGAGAAGAAAAAGAGGTATATTTTGTCCACACTAAGCTTTGTCTTGCTGCCGCTCATCCAGGACATGCCAGCTGACAAAGGAGAGACCCGATAAACTGATAGGTGCAAAGGCATTAAAAATCTAAGGAGTAAAGCAGATGGGAGACTGTCAAATAAGAGCACAATAGGTGAGAAGCAGCAGACTTGCAAGTTCTTAGGACAGAGAGAGCAAAAACTGAACTTCAAATATTTTACTGCCCAGCAGCCATTGTTACCTACCTATTTTCACATCACAATCCAGGCTGTCCTTTCCTTGCCTTGTGTTATATGTGGTATTGTGAATCCTTAACTCTCATGTACAGGAGACTGTGGGTCTAACTGTGGGTTCTTTTTAAGGGGATCAGCTCAAGCTAGGGGCAGGAAGATGGGTACCGTTGATATCTGGACCCTCCCTTTCTGCACTTGAAGGATCCTATCTATCAAGAGAGGGATTTGTACCAGAATTTGTATCACAAACATCAGCCAGGTGATTTGCCTCAGTCTCAAACTTTCAAGCAGCTCAGAAGTACGTCTAAAGCCCTGAATAGAGGATGATATAACAGTGGTATTTAACACAGCCCTGTATCAATGATTACATAGCACTTTCTTGAAGCAGAGCTGGCTCTCCCTTGCCCAGAAGATTTGGCTTCAATATAAATAAAACCTGAAGATTTCCTGGAAGAAAAATGATGTGTGAAGATGGAAGAACCTGAGCACACTCCAGCTAAGGCAATTACGAATTTAGATAACGTTATAGTTTCCTTTATTTTCTTATACCTATTTCACAATTCAGGTTTTACATACTCTTTTCCCACTCAGTTTTGTTGTTAAAGATCTACAAAGTTAAAAACAGTCTACCTTTTTAACTGCTTTCCTCAGTGAGGCACTTCTGCCATTTAATTTAAATACAAAAAGCTGTATATTTATGTCATTGCGTTTCTTGACATAAAGCTGATGCAATTTTAAATGTGGTTTAAATGGAAAGGGACTGAAGGCAGTAAAATAAACAGATCTATCTCCATTTTCTGTGGAAACAACAAGCCTACCAAAGGCTTTTAGCGAGCCTCAAGTGGTGCTTGTTATAAGATTAGGTACCATAATATTCTATTAAAAAACATTTTAAAACAGTGTTAGTAAACTATTAAATCTTATTAGACAGTTTAATTTTGACTTTTGTGTGTATGGGTTTTTAAAGTGGACTTAGAGACTGACAAAAAGTTTGCAAGGCAGTGTGAAGATCTGGTGCTGTCCTGATAATCCTGAGCCATAGTGACACTTGCAGTTGATGATAAGGGCCAGGAAAGGCCTGCAACTGTGTCCTGTGTAAATGGTGGCTGTAACAATTCCCATGGCTGTTTGTTGTTGGGCACTGCTTGGACAGAGCCTTCTGCTTCATACTCCTGTGAAATCAATGAGAATTTGACACCCTTAGTAACAGCTCTGTACATGTATTTCACTCATATATTCCCTATCTTATTTGTAAGAATTACTGCTGGAAAAGAGAAATCGAAAACATCTGTTCTGCCTGAGTCTGGTTATAAGATGCTTTGTTTCAGGGCATCTGAGCGAGTGCTGTGGTACAGACACATCAGCTTTTGAATTTGGTAGAGATCACTGGCATGCTGCAGAAAAGCCACTCAACAGATGGTAAATGAAAACAACTTCTGTCCCTAACAAGGTGGGATGACTTTAAATCACTGAACCGAATATAACAAAGAATATTTATCAGTTATCGTGTCTGACTTAATATTTAATAATAGCCCGGTTTGCACTTTTGGGCAGAATTTGTGCTTCTAAATTTTTTTGTACTTTCTTTTTGTGCTTGTTCCCATGGTTTTGGTTAGTTGCTTAGAAGACTTAAGACAGGTTTTTTTTGTTTGTTTGCTTGTTTGTTTATTTTGCCAACAAACGAAGTGCGTGAGTCTTCATGGGGATTTGAATTACCCATGTAAAGGTCTGACAACTGACAGGAGGGAGGCTATTCTTCCACCTGATTGACGGATGTCCTTCCTCTTATGTTTGATTTTAATTTGGGTTTTTTTTTGTATGATTACATTTACCACAGTCAATAGTTCATTTGTACAACCGCTGCTGTCAATTTTAGAGTGCTAATGTTTTTCATTTGTGCATAAGTGCTTGAATGAAATGTAAAGGCTTGGAAACTCAGGTATAAGTCTCCTACTCTTCTAGAAATCCACTTTGTTATGAAAAGGCAATGAGAAATCTTAGAAGAGTATTAAGCCAATTGTGGGAGACCACATCTGGATGCTTTAGGACAGCTGGGAACAGGAGACGTGAATTTTTGTTAGAGATCCTGTGTACTTTTCTTTTTGAGACTTGACCCTATATAGCCCTTGTACGAAAATATATGTTAAAAGCCAGAAGTTGTCAGTCAACTCTGCTTAAAGACCCTTGAAAAATTGGAGCATGTATTTTTAGAATAAGGGGTCCCAACATTTTCCTTGTGTGGAAAATACTTCCAAATAGTACTTAAATTTCCCTACACCTATATAGGTTTTTTTTTTTATGAAATATTGAATCATGAATATCTGGGATGGAAATCAAGCACCTGGCAGTGGTAGGTGCTTAATTTATCTACATTTCCTAAAAATGACATCCTGGTATGAAGAAAAATACTTGGAGAAATTTTTCCTGTCTGGAACACCAGCTCCCTCAGGCACAGCAGAACATCTGTTGTGAGACTCTGCTGGAGGTGCTGAGTGGGCTGTGGTGCCATGCAGTAACCTATAAGAAGGAAAATATATTGTGAATAAAAATAAACGTAAATGTCAATGATGATGAGTTAAGGTTTGTTTACAGACCACATGGGAATGTTTACCTATATATATTTTAATACATGCATATAAAAAAACAACTGCATATGGAGAGGCATGTTCAGTGCAGAAGGGAATATGAAGAACAATCAAGAATTGTACAAAGACCTTTATGTAATTAATAAGGAAATATGATTGAGAAGTATAAAGTGTTTAGATTATCCTGTTAAAGGAAGAAGTCATAGAATCATAAAATGGTTGGATTGGAAGGCATCTTTAAAGATCCTCTAGTTCAATACCCTTTCAATAAGCAAGGAAATTTTCCACTAGACCAGGTTGCTCTAACTCACATCCAACTTGATCTTGACAGCTTCCAAGAATGGGACATGCACAGTTTCACTGGGCAACCACCATCTTCATAAAGAATTTCTTCTTATATCTCTTCTTTTTCAGTTTAAAATTGGTGTCCTTGTTCTCACTGCAGACCCAGGTAAAGAGTCTTGTTACATCTTTATTACATGCCCTCTAATTATTCAAGTCCTGTAATAACATCTCCTTGATATCTTCTCCAGGCTGAACAATCCCCACTCTCTCAGTCTGTTTTCATAAGAGAGGCACTCCAGCCCTCTGACCATTTCTGTGACCCTCTTCTGGACCCTCTCTACCAGGTCCATGTCTGTCTTGTGGTTCTCAAAGCTTGATGCAGTATTCCATGTGGACTATCATGAGAGCAGAGAGAGGGGAAGAATCCCCTCCCTCAAACTTTGACCATGCTTGTTTTTATGCAGCCCAGGACACAATTGAATTTCTGGGCTGTGAGTGCGCATTGCTGGCTCATGTGCAATTTCTCATCCACTGGTATCCCCAAACCTTCTCCACAACGCCGCTTCCGTGTTATTCATCACCCAGTCTGTACTTATGCAGGGCCCTGTCGCTGTCCAAGTGCAGGACCTTGCACTTGGCCTTGTTGAACTCCATGAATTTCACACTGGTCCACTTCTCAAGTCTGTCAGGGTCCCTCTGGACATCTCTTCACTCAAAGGTATAAATTGCATCCTTCATCTTGGTGTCATCCAAAATTTGCTGAGGATTTACTCAATACCCCAATATGACTAATGAAGATAGTCAATAGTCTTGGTCCTGAAACAGACCCCTGAGGAACACTGCTTGTTACTGTTCTCTGTTTGGACATTGGGCCAATGACCCCAATTCTTTTGGTGTGACCATCCTTATGCTCTGTCAAATAGTCCATCTGTCAAATGCCTACACCTCTAATTTAGAGACAAAGATACTTTGTGGGACAGTGTCAAAGGCTTTATAGAAGTTAAGGTAGATGATGTGGTATTAGTTCTTCTCTTTTCCAGCAATGCAGTCACTCCAGTAGCTGGAGTGAATTTCTTTGTCACTAACCAGCAACTCATTAGTTGGAAATAATAATAATATAGTAGTGAGGACTGTAGACATTAATATAATATGAGTAAGACCAGAAGCCAGTGTAAATTTTAGCAGGCTATCTTTGATACAAATAACACTAAGAGTATGAAGTTTTTAAATTTATATTTCAAAGAGAAATTATGCTCTGTGAAGTTTTATGGTGGCTTCTCTTTGTTATTCAAGAACTAGCAAAAGTGATCTGCCTCGCAGGTTCCCTATCTTATAAGCACAGATCTTAAGAGAGCAATTTCAAATCCCAAATATATTGATCATATTTTCAACTGCTGGAAGCTGACATGGCTCTGCTTGCAGTGAAATGATGTTCAATTAGAACAGTAAAAATTTTAGTCTGGCGTAACATTTAGCACATTTGCTTCATTGCTCTTTTGTAACAAAGGCCTTTATTTACAGTTACTGATTGTAACCAAGAGAATGAATGGAATAATAATGCTTTATTTGCACTTAGCTACTTATCCTAGTAATTTTCTATGAAATAACTCATCTATGGAAACACAGAATGTAGTGCAAAGTGGTGTTGAATGAAACAAGTGAAACATGAGATGTCTTGGCAGCAGATCGAATCAGTTTTCAGATGTGATGAGGAATGATTGATTTAGTGTGTTTCTCTGTGTACTATAGCTTCTTTTAAGTTTTAATGAGTAATAAATACAGATATAGTACTTGCTGAAAAATTTTTAATTCATAGGGTTTTTTGGTTTTTTTTTGGTTAAAATGCTTTTTGAATAGATAGGAAAGACTGGTTGTGCAAACTGGTAAAAGTGACTTAAAGTTATAGGTAAGTCTGCCTGGAATTATGCCTTAGAGTCTTAATAGTTTCCAGGCCCTCATCTTGTACATGTTCGTTTCAGTTATTGAAAGAGAGAAACTTTTCATAAGATGAACCTTTTTCTCTGAAAACATAATTTTTTTCTTTTCTGAAATGGTAGCCTATTCCATCTCTTTGGACTGTTTTAGAAAGGTATTTTATTTAGAGATACTAATAGATGTTCTTAAAGTATGGTTCTATTTCTTCCTAACTCCTCAATGATGTTTGCTTTATCTACAACTGCAATGAGAAATTATTGAAAACAAAATGGAAAATAACCTTAGGAGGTAAATATAAACTTGTTATTCTGAATACACGTTAAATATTCTCTGACGCGTGGTGTAAATCTTGATCTCTGCTGTAGAGGTTTTACTTATGGGGAAAAGATAGATGAGGAAAAAAAGAGGTTACACAAAAATGGGTGAGTCTGTTCTAAAAGTAAACAGATGTCTGGATCTTTTTATCCAGGTTTCTAGGATGTTGTGCTGATATTAATCTGAATGTTGGATTTTTCAATTAAAACCGGCCATTCTGTAGCCTGATGTGTAGATGTCACTGTTTTAGCAAGGCAGGCATATTAGTCATTCACTACATACATTTGATCTGGATAAACCCAAGGTTTTAAAGGATGAAAATCAGTGGAAAAAAGGTGAAAATATATCAGCTATCCTGACAGTGTGAGTTTTAGCAACAGAACTTTTAAACTCCAAAAAAATATGGAAAAATGAGTAGGATTTGGAGCTGGGCTGGAAAATACCTTGTCATGGGTTAGGCAAAGTAAACTTAGTGCAGAGTTAGATGCTGGGGTGGGTTTATCTAGGAACAGATGAGCTGAGAGCTTTTGCCCTGCTTGACTAGCTCTCACATGAACTCCCTTACTTGTACACAGTGCTGCATTCTCTAGGTCTCGCCTTCCATTCCTGGCAAAGAAATTGCTGCTGGTCCGGGGGGTTGGGCACAAGGTTGTGGTTGCTGCTGTGGGGATGCTCACAGTTACTTAGTTGCAGTCCCTGGTATTAAAGACCACCATCCCTGTGTACCACTGGCATTTGTCTCCATGTCTCCTTCATCTCCAGGTTTTTCCCCAGCATGGATCAGTTTCTTTGTGTCTCCTAGCTCTCTTGTTTTCTAGACAATCTGTTTTTGGGAACCCTTCCCTTTTGCCTCTTTACAGAACCTTGTTGTTCTTGTCTAGACAGTCTACGTGCAGAAGCACAATCCATGATGAGTTTTCCAGTCTGGGGTTGTGTCTCGTCTCTTTTTTTGGGAGTTGGTGAATTCAGGATGTGCTGCTTTTATGTAGATGTTATTAAAATATGTAATCATCCCATACTGGTTGCAAGTAACAAATAGGCTTTCGCTTGAGAGTTTAGCAATTGTGTTTTGGATGTTCACTCCCTCCTTACACACAACCACCCCCATCCCCTCTCCCCAGATACGTGCCCTTGTGCTGGTATTCACAGCTTAAGGTACATTTCTTGTAATTGTGGAGAATTGAGTCTTGTGATGGACTACGAGTTTAAAACTGCCTGTTTGGTTTTGTCTTGAGACCAGGGCTGAAATGGAGAGTGTGTGATTACCTTATTTTGAATATGCAAATATCCACTGCTCTTTAGTCAAGGGAACAAGACTTTTGACAGGCCATTACTCATTCATGTAATTATCTTTCTAAACTATAGGTACAGAACCTTGTTTTAGAATTGGTTTCAGCAGCATTAAGTTTACTGTGGTTTCTCAAGTGCACAAAATGGTTTTCTAAATTAAGCTATTTTTGCATCTCCTTGAAAGTAAAAACATAGCTTTCAGATAAATATGCAATAAATTGCAAGTGAAGTGAGCTTGTTAATTTTTAGCAGAATGGATGTTCTTGTTAGGCATCAGCTATACTGCAGGTCAATGTAAAAGTCTGGCAGAAGTTTAAGGGACTTCAAGCAGAGCTGGTTACATTTTTACTTTGAAGCCAGATTTAATGGTACACGGTACTACAAATTTTTTTTTCTTAAAATATCTGGTTTTGCTTTCAAACATCTTGAAGTTGATATTCAACAGCTGTGAATTTCCAGGTAATTAGCATAACTCTCTCAGCAGGAACGTTGTCCTTCCTGACAAAGACGTCACTGTCAGTGATATTTTCTCTTTGACTCACATCTGCTGCAACTGCTGTGTTTTTATTCTGACAGGCCAAACAGGTGGATATCAAACAAAAGCTCTATCTCCCAAGGTGGTATCAGATGTGATTCTAGGAGCAAGTAAAGTTGCTAGCATTTCCTCTCTTGTTTAATTTCTTTTTCTGGGTATTGTGTGCAGAACCCAGAGGGCCACATTCTCCAGGCATTGCATCTTTACAAACATTATGCCTTCAGAAGTACTTTTTCATTACACATACAGTTTATTCAAGGCCCATGAAAGAGTTAGGAAAATACATACTCCTTTGCTTTGTGAATAAACAGTATAATTTGAAATGTTGACCACTTGTACAGAAAGCACAGAATTTCCTCCTATCCTGTTATGGATTCAGAGTTGATAGTCTGGATTCTGATTGACATTCCCCATGTGAATTGATCTGGGAAGATGGTGATCAAATTTCCATGATTTCCCTGTAGAGATCTCCTATTAGAAGCCTCATGAGGGTAGGTTTGGTGATGAGCACCTAAAGAAATACACTCGGTCTGTCACACTGTTAGGATATGATAATTT
Organism: Pachycephala philippinensis; assembly: GCA_013397055.1. NCBI lineage: Eukaryota > Metazoa > Chordata > Aves > Passeriformes > Pachycephala > Pachycephala philippinensis. Next base: position 272,222 of record VWZT01012678.1, on the reverse strand, counting down.
TAATTAAAGCCAGTGAAGAAGGGATCTAAATGTCAAAGGTCCTACATCCTCCAGAAGCTATTTCTGTCTTGGGTTGTTTGAGAAATGGGGCACTAACAAATGCTGTAAAATTATCATTAGTACTCTGGTTGCAGGTGGAAGAGAAGAACAGGAGTTTATAAGAACCTTCAGGTAAAATTAGGATGCTAAATTCGTAGGTGGTAGCAGTAGACTACTTTAGAGAAGTTTAAAAATTCCACATTACTGAAATAATTTCCATTTCACTTTCATTACATTTGGCAAAGTCTATTTCAATAATGGATTTTTTTTGGTTTCATTTTAAAATTAACCTAAATGTCTATGTAAGGCTTTCAATTGCAATTGTGACTACTTGAGTAATTAGAGAATTAGAAACAGAAGGAAATCTTTGTGATCAAACCAAGACATTCTAAGTACTTCTTGAGGACAGAATAGCTTCTTAGGTACATATATAATTAGGAAGGTTCTTTTAATGCTTAAGGAAAAATAGTATTTGTAGTAATGACATTATTTATTTAGAATATTCTAATCAGTTCTGTAGTTGTTTTTTGAGGATGCAACTACATACTTCTTTCCTCTGCCAAGAAAAAGAAAATCACCAAGACCCACAGCAAAACCCAAGACTTGCAGTAAAAATGTACTGTATATACTCTGAAGGCAAGATTGAAACCAAATAATTTTGGATACTTTTCTCCTAAAAATAAGACTGCTGTTTCCTAGAACATATAGTAGTTAAAAGTGTAGCTATTGATCATGCTTCATTCTTTTTAATGCCAGTATCTGGCTGCCTAATTCAGTATCTGAATGAGAAGTAAGCCTTGAATTTAACCTTCTAATAGTAATATATTGGGTCATTAGTCCCTCTAATGGGAGGGACTAATGTAATAATAGTAATACATTGGGTCTCTGCACTGGATTACTTTTGTCCTTTTTGAGTGTATTTCTTTGAAAACTTTCTTTTTACTGTCTTAATTTCTGTTGGAATGATACTGCCTGGTGTAACGCCTTGTCGCTGGAGATGTGTGACAGTCCTCTGTTTTCAAGCTGTGATGTCTGTTGGCTGGTTGGGCCTTCCCCATTTCCTGCCCTGAATCCGACCAAAATCAGTCTATATGAAATAAAATGTGTTAGTCTTTTTTACACTGTAAAAATGCTACAGAATTACAGTCACGGAATGGTTGAGGTTGGAAGGGACCTCTGGAAGTTATCTTGTCCAGTGCTCCTTCTCAAGCACAGTCATCCAGAGCCTGTTGCTCAGGATGATGTTCAGACAGTTTTGAATATCTCCAAGGATGGAGAGTCCACAACCTCCCTGGGCAACCTGTGCCAGTGCTCAGTCCTCTTCACAATGAGAAAGTGGTTCTTGGTGTTCAATTTGTGTTTCAGTTTGTGCCCATTGCCTCTGGTCCTGTCACAGGGCACCACTGAAACACTGGCTCTATCCTCTATGCACTCCCTCTTCAGGGATATCTATGCATCAATAAGAGGATCTCTCAGCCTTTTCTCAAATGAAAAATTCTCCAGTTGCTTCATCATTTTCATGGTCCTTCACAGGAGTCTCTCCAGTGTGTCCCTATCTCTTCTCTGCTGGGGAACACAAAACTGGACACAGGGCTTCAAGAGTGGGCTCTGCTGAGCAGAGGGAAATGGTCACAGGGTCACCTCCCTTGACTTGCTGGCAGCACTCCTGCTAGTGCAGCCCAGGACAACGTTAGCCTTTCCTGCCACAAGGACACATCACTGGCTTGTTTTCCACTTTGTTATTCTTCCTTTACTTGTATGCTATGTTTTGTGTCACTCTTTTCCCTGTGTCTTGGTTGGGGAAGGAGATTATTGTCAGCAATTATTTCAGACTTACTGGGTTTGGACAGCCAGTGTTTTCCTTCAGGAGGCTACCAAGGTGGAAAATCCTTCTTAATCCAGTTGTTCTAGGCTTGAGAATGCTAACATATTGCTTTGATTCAAAATAAGAATTTTCTCTTGTAAATAAGGCTTGTATAAGACACAAGAGTATATTTATTTGTCTTTACCCTTGTGGTTTTTGTAGGAACCTGTTTGATTTGGTAGGTTGTTTTTGTGAGGTTTTTTTTGGTTGGTTTGTGGAGGTTTTTTTTGGTTTGTTGTTGTGGTATTTTTTGTTGTTGTTGCTGTTTTTTTCCCTCTGGAAGTTTCAGATACTTCTTGTTCTGTTTCTTGGCTTTGTGTGTAATTGTATCAATCTACTCAGATTACTGGAAAAATACTTTTAAAATCTGTATTTATTGTTCTTCAAGGAGAACTGTTATAGAGCCTGTGGCTATTTCCAAGATACCGTTAATAGGAGTAGAAGTAATTTATTGCCATTAACACTAACTGTAGGTAGACGAACTGCACGAAGTCTGCAGTTTTGCAGACCTTCCCTTGGGAGGTTGGCAGAAATATTGAAAATCAATTCCTTTTCACTGTATCTTTAAAAATCACAGTTTGTAATTCATCCTTGTTCTCCAGCTAAGAGAAAAACTTTTTGTTGGGGAGATATATCATACAAATAAACACTGTATCTACCTCATCCACTGTATCTTTATTGGGTGCTTAATAGGAACTCTTCTGTCGGTGCTTCAAAATTGCTGTGGGTTTAATTCTTCTAGTGTAAAGAAGTTCTTAAACAGTTACATATTCACAGTTTAAATTTTACTTGTATCTCTAACTCAGGGAGAATGGGTGAAACATGCCAGACAAAGGAACTGGTGCAGCTGTGGGCAAAATATCTGGCTGTTCATAAATGGGAACATCTGACATCTCTCTCTCATCACAATGAACTGTAAAAACAGCCAGTTCTACATTTAAATGTTAGAGATTTTACTTATTCCTTTCACTTTCCCTGAACTGTGCCGAAGATGTTGGAATTCATTCAGTTCACTCTTTTGTCCAAGTCTGGATTTTCAGATGACTGATCACATTATTAATTTACTTATCTTTGTCTTTAGGGAAGAGCTGAATGGGAATGACTGAGGATTCCATATTTCTGCCTTTTTAAGGGTGGTTCTGATTTATATTTAATTAAACTTTCCAGATACTTGCAGGTACAAATGTGATCTACCTATCAGCGTGACAAAAAGCAGCGCTGCGGCACTTCCAAAGTTATTGTTCTGTGACTTAACTGGAAGATAAGACATTTTGAATCATATTCAACTATAACAGGATTTTGATAGTGCTTTTTGATTCTTCTTCTAGTTGCAGAATGGTTGAGGTTGGAAGGAGCCCCTGGAGATTATCTGATCCAACTGCCTGCTCAAGCAGTGGTACATAGATCCAGTTGCCCTGGACTATATTCAGATGGCTTTGGAGATATTCAAAAGTGGGAGACTCCACAACTTCCTTGGGCAACTTGTGCCAATGCTCAGCCACACTTACAGTGAAAAAAGGGCTTCCTGATGTTCATTTGGAGCCTTCTCTGTTTCGGCTGATGTCCTTTGCCTCTTGTTCTGTTACTTGAGCACTGCAGAAAAGAGCCTCACTCCATCCCCTTTGCAACCTGTCTTCCTGTAGATCTATACACAAATAAAATAAACCGTGAACCTTATTGAGACTAAAAAGTGCAGGTCTCTCAGACTGTCCTCACGATCCCATCCCTTCATAATTTTCTTGGCTCCTTACAGGAATTGATTCAGTATGACCACGTGTCTCTTGCACTGAGGAACTCAGAAATGAACTCAGCCCAGGTTTGGGCTTGCTGGCAGTGGCAACACTCTCCTGACACAGCCCAGGACACTGTTAGCCTTTTTTGCAGCAAGGGCACATTGCTGGCATAGGGTCTACTTGGTATCCACCAGGACCCTCAGCTCCTTTTCCGCTGAGCTGCTTTCCAGCTGGTCAGTTGTCAGTACTGGGCAACTGGGGTTGTTCTCACCAGGTGCAAGACTTGGAATTTCTTTTTGTGAACTTCAGGAGGTTCCTGTCAACCTATTTTTCCAATAGCCTATTTTTGCACCTTGTTGCGGTCCCTCTGAATTGCTGCACAAACCTCCTACGCAGTGCAGCAAACTGTCTATTCTGCCCAGGTCTGTTTAATCAGTCAGAGTCACCTTCTGGTGGGCTTCCATTTTATTCTGTGTGTGAGCCTCTGAGCCTCTTAAATGAAGGATCTGTCCTGCTTATGTCTGTTGGAAGACATAATCTGTAGTAAAACATGCATTTTACTTTCTTGTATTAAAATTAAAGTTAACGCTTGCTTTATTTTTTCCTGTAGACTGAAGAGCTGTGATTATGAAGAGAAACAATATTATGAAAAGCTTTTATCAAATGAACCCCACTGACAGATATTGATTTAACATAAGATATTTATAATTCTGAATGCTCTTAAGAAGACGTCTATCTTCAAAGAGGGGAGAAAAAATTATAAAAGATGAAAATCCATAGAGATGTCACTTATGAAACTGAAAAACAATCCTGATTTGCTTGTCAGCAGTATTAAATAATATAAGTTACCAAATAAGTAGTCATGTTTGACAGTCACTTCTGTTACTGTTCTTATAATATGACTTCCCAAATTTGGAAAGAAATATACTCTGCAGTGATTAAAACCATGTAGTGTTGTTCCCTGAAAAAAGAAATGTATTTATTGGCAGCTGTGGATATCAGGAACTGCTGATCTAGAATAACGAAAGTTTGCTTTAGTTTTCACTGTATTCACACTCTGAAAAGCCTGTTCTTCCACACAGGAAGCAGATGCACGTTTTTGCACACTTCTCTCTCTGTGGAAAAATATGGAGATATCTTCAGGTCAGAAGACTTAGCCATCTACGCCTCCCAGTGAATCAAGAAAATATTTGGAAAAAATATTGCAGGTGAACATAACTTGAGACAAAACTGATGATCTTTTAATGCACACACAAGAGGAAAAAACCGTAGTGCATTTGCTCTAAAACACTATTAGTAATGTCTTCCAGTCTACTTGAAAATCCTTTCAGAAAGAAAAGCCTTATGTTATGTTTATGAAATCAGTGCCCCTAAAATGAACATGTCACCTTTGTCTTGCAAGATTCGACTTTTGGGAGGTTGCTGATCCCATGGCTGAGAGTGATAGAGAGGGAAGAAAACCGTGACACTTGTTGCAGATTTCCCTTGAAGTGTGTTGGCTGTTCTGATGATGTTCAGAACATGGTATTCAGACTTTTAGTTACTCTTGACTTTTCTTGTCTGCAAAGGAAAAAATGTACAGAAAACAGTGGTACTGTAGAAAAAAACCCCTGAAGCATCAGATTCAAGAGTTTTAATACCTAGTTCTTTAAGAATAATATTTTTAATTTATGATGATTTGTAGGATAAACAGAATCTTAATAGACCCAGACAAGATATATATTGCTCAACAACTCTTGGGTTTAAAGCTATCAATAGTTCAAAAATTAGTAATAGGATTAGTACTCCTTATCTAAAAATAGTTAATAAAGATACCCTGAGATTCAATACTGTTCCCCTCATCATTGTGTAACAAAGATTTCAGTTACTGCAAAGAATAGCTTTGGGTTATCTATATTTTTAACTAATTTTTCTTGTTCTGATCCTTGAAATAGCACACACCTATCATGCTCAACCTGTGCGGAAAACAAAGCTGATTTTTTTTTTTTTTTCAAGATCAAAGCAAAACAACCCAAATACGAACGTTTCTTTGGGTATCAGGAATCCATTGCGATATTGTCAGGCAGCCTAACACAGGAGCATACTGAGGATGTAATACCTATATTGAGAACATGGATATGTATCTAACATAAATGTGTGCTGCTCCTTGCTCTGCAGCCCTCCCCACTGCTTTATGGCCTGGTTTCTACAGGGAGGAGTCAGATACATGGAGGGGGGTCACGGTACACTAAAATGTATCCCACTTTACACAGAGAGTTTGAAACTCTCCGTGGAATGACTGCCCTGTGGACAGACCTGGAGCCCAAGTGACCTTCAGAGGCCACTGAACTTTAATGCAGTGCCCTTGAACAGGATCCTTTCACTGCAATTTTCTGACAACTTGCATTGAGCCTCTGGTGTTTGTGCACCTGAAAGCAAAATTTTTGTTTTGTACTCTTGCTCTGCTTCTGTGTAAGCACAGAGTACTTGAATGGGTACGTGTGTGCATATATATACTCCCAAGACCTGGCGTTTCAAAACGCATTTGTCTAAATTCCAAGCATTTAAGGAATATAATGTAGATAGGAGACGTGAAAAAATGTTTTGCTGAGTAGCCACATTAGAGAAATGCAAAAGCAGTAAGCCTGTAATTCTTAAATAACAGGACTGCCTGTAGTCAAAGGAAAACAAGTAATAGTAGCTCTGCTGAAGTCAGGCAATGTCAGATTATAGTGATGTGAGATCAGCAGGCGCCAGGATTCTGCTATTAATCATAAGTGGAACTTCTGTTTCCAATAGAATATAAAAAATTACAAACTTTATTAATTACTGCTTCTTACTGCTATGACATGAGTAAGTGCTTTCATGGTGGAATAAGGCGATGTGTCCTGGTTGTTTTTTGAAACATCTTCACAAGAAGGTGGGTTGCTTGGTTCATGGTGTTTGTGCAGATTTGGTCTGCACTCTATAATACTCTATCTTTTGCTTTTTGGAGGTTCAAGTTTGACCGTATTTTGTTCTAATGTAAGTTCCAAACTCTGCCTTTAGTGGAGATCACTGCTGGCAGTATGGGGTGATGTTACTTCTAGGCTATGAAAGTTTCAGCAGAAGTATTTAACTGTTTTGCTTAGTAGAAATCTAATGGATATCCATGGGTTCAAAATGTTAGTGTTCTTGAAAAAAATACATCACACATTTCACTTTAAAATGTCTTCTGGAGATAAGATACGAGCAAAGGGTTTTTTTGGTTTAACCAGCTTAAGTAACTGGGGTGCAATTGCTCACTTAGGTCCATGGACCCATCAAAATACAGTGAAGGAATAAATTCTTCCATTTATATTTGTGAAGAGGTATTTTTTCTTTGAGTTGAGACATTTCAGAAAACTTGATTGCTGATATACAAAGATTTGTATTCTTTTTTTTCTAATACTTTACCCTATGGCAATATCTTGGGTATGATTTGGATTGATATCAAGAATGTTCTGCCATTAAATATTTGAAATTTTGCATTTTAACTTGGTCAAACTTGGATGGTTTTCAGTATTTTTGGGTAAACACTCTTGCAGAACCAGCACTAACACTTCCAGAAGTGCTAATCTGTCCATTCCCTGAACTGTCTAGAAAGAAGCCTGGGAGCCAAAGGAAAGTTTGCTATGACAGTGATCCTTAGTTAAAAAGTACTCCTTTTCATGATCAGCACATTGGTGATGAGGACATAGCTTTCTCCCAAACTGCATCCAGTCAAAAGAAAGTGGGGAGAGCACGGACACGAGAGCCCACACAGGTGCACACCTTTCTGTTGTAGTATCGGCATTGCCCTCCTGTGGTGAATGTTCAAACACTTCCTGTGAATTATAACTGTATTGTGGCCATTACCTACTTTTTTCAGGTTGCAAATTACCTTGCAAATGATGCTTGTTGGGTCATTGTGCAATCCAGATGCTATAATGCAGATGAACATCTTCAAGCCATGAGTAGCTGCAATGAACTAGAATAGAGGCGCTCTCTCTGGACTAGAGATTTCTGGTCGTTTTTCTGTTGTGCACAATTGCAATGCCTTGCATGCACATGCAGATTTGTGCAACACTCACAGATAAAATAACAAATGCAAGGCCTCGAGTTCAGAGTTCTCAGTTACCAGAAAAAAGGTTTACTTTATGTAAGAAAAGCGAGTTAGAACAGCCTTATAAGACAACAAAGTTTCTGCGTGAAGTATACCTTGAATTGCGAAAGTGACCTAGTAATAGATATTTTTTTTAATTATTGGTGCTTGTTTTACCTGGAGTGGAGTTAATTTTCCTCACAGTGGCTGGTGTGGGACTGTTTTGGATTTGTGCTAATCACTGGAGTGATAGTATAGAGATGTTTTTGTTATTGCTGAGCAGGGCTTACACAGAGCCAAGGCCTTTTCTGTTTTTTGTACTGACAGACTGACAAGGGTTTTGGGGGTGCATGGGAGATTGGGAGGAGACAAAGCCAGGCTAGGTGTCACAAATTGACCAAAGGGATATTCCAGACCATATGGGATCATGCTCAATGTATAAAGTGGAGAGAAGGAGGGGAAGGGAAGGACATTTGGAGTGATGGCATTGGTCTTCCCAAGTCACTGTTACGTGTGATGGGGCCCTGCTGTCCTGGAGATTGCTGAACACCTGCCTGCCCATGGGGAGCAGTGAATTAATTCCTTGTTTTGCTTTGCGTGTGTGTGCTGCTTTTGCTTTCTCTGTTAAACCATCTTTATCTTAATCCATGAATTTTCCTGCTTTTACCCATTGTGTTCTCTCCATGTTCCTAATGGCAGGGGAGTGAGTGAGAAGCTTTGTGGGGCTTCGTGGCTGGCTAGGGTTAAACCATGACATACTGTTTCCAGAATTTTTTTGCTTAAATGCTATAGCTTATGATGAGATTTCAAGAATGTTTGTTTCAAAGTTGCTTAGAATCTGCATCCTGGGGGCATGTGGATGGAAAATGAATGAGTTCTGTACCTCCAGCATGGAGTAAAAGGTTTAGAATATTAAATTCTATTTTTTGTCCCCAGGGTTTTATGAGATGTGAGCAGATGGGATTTTGATTTCAAGTGTAAGCCCAATGATAAAAGATTGGAAATCACACCATTAAAAAATTATAAGCAGTAGGTTATAAATTTTTACCACTTCCTATTGTTAATTAACCTTTAAAAGCTGGTCATGTAGAGATAGCCTGGGGTTTGGTTTCTGTGGGAACACTTTTTAGTAGTAATGAGCACCTGAGGATTCTTTTCTCTCCCAGAGTGAACATGACATTTCAATTCTCGCAGATTTGTGTGTGATGCCAGCACCTTTCAGTCTTTTAAACATAGCAAAAAAGTTTGGTATTTTCTGTACAGATGAAGAAAGGGCAGTGATTTTCTTCTGCTTAGGCTGGATGTGATTCCACTCTCACATTCAAGAATTAGTCTCTTGAATAGCACTCATTTTTAGAAGTGTTGCTGGGAACCTTTTGCTGACATTTTGCCATCAGCAGGAGTAAAACTGAAAGCCTGTAATGATGACTTCACCTTTACTTATATTTATCCAACTGGATATGATTGAATTTTTGTAGCCATTTAAAATTACTCTTTTCTTTCAAACAACTTGAATTGCACCAAAATAGACATTAAAAATAATGGCAAAGAACACTATTTTAGGATCTTGAAGGAAGTTGCTTGAGACGGTACGGAAAGGTTCTTGGACTAGTCCAGTTGTATATCTAGCATGAGCTGGATCCTGCAAATGTTTTGCATGAACCTGGATTTTCTTAAAAAATACTGTCAGATGGTGGAAAACACGGTGAATAAAATACCTGAAAATGGTTTTGAAATACATTTTTGTGTAAAGTATATGCAGTTTAAGAAACATATATGTTTTTCTTGTGCTTCTGAGCACAGTGTTTAACAGAAAAGTGTAAGGAAAAGGTTGCAAGTGAGCGAGACAAAATTCTGTATCATGAAGTTATTGGTGTTTGGCATTTCTTCATTATGATTAAACCAGACATTTTCTTTTCCATGGAAAACCACAATCTAGTATAGCTACTGTGGTAAGAATTAGAAGCTGTCTGTAGGCAAGTTGAATATCTTCTGAATGTGTATGGTTACTCTGTGGTGTCTTTCCTTCTCTTTACTTTAAACTGAGAGAGTTTTCTGACATTTCCACAGGGGCATGAATTTAATAAAAATTATCACTTTATATGTAAGAATTGGAACAATTTTTTTGGCTTTTTTATTAGTTCTAAAGAATTTATTCTAGAGATATTGTTTTATTTGGTATTAAAAACTTATTAGTTCTGCCTATCTCAGCATGAGATGAGATGGAAATAATGGCCTGTTTTCACATCCTTCATATTAAAAAAACTTTATTGTCTTTGGTTTACTGTATTTGTATTGACAGATGCAGATGGACAAATATGTTGTGGAACAGAGAAGGGTTCAAGTCTACCTGGCTGGGACACCTGACCTTTTCACAGATGTATGAGCAGCACGAGGAAAAGGCCTCCCCAAGCAAATAATAATCCACCCATATATGGCCAGTAGTATCTATCCCACAGAGGAGAAATGAACGAAATTTGTAATATCCAACTTGTGGGAAATTCTCGTCTTATGTTCATTCTCTTATGTTTGGTTTTCATACCAACACACACCTAGAGTTCTAAACTTCTGAATTTTTACAGAGTGGAAATTCTGGCAGTTTAAGTAGAAAAAACCAATATTTTGACTTACCTCTTGGAAGCTAAGGAAGCAGGAACTGAGGTGAACCCCTTACAGGGAGGATCTCAAGAGATGTGATGCCACTAGAAAGGTAGGACAGCAAAAGTTAGGAGTACTGTGTGGTGAAAACCAGACTGAATAGACAGAATATGTTTTAGGAGAAAATGAAAGGCTCTGCTAGTTCAGCTGACAAAAGGTTGCCTCAGCTTTAATGAGGTGCTTCAGAGGAAGGACAAGAAAAAAAAAAACTGTAGAAGAGTACTGCATGAGTGAGGAAGGGAATTGAGTCCTTACATGCTATTGATAAAGACAGACAAAAAAACTTTATCGTCTAAATAAAGTATCTTAAGTAGCCAAATGTAGTTTTTTAATAGAGAAGGAGGAAGACATTAAAAGGAAGAGAGCTTTCCTTTTTGTCTTCTGCATATGTAATTTCCTGTCAAGCTTTGCTTAGCAAATCAGAGTCTCCATTAACTGTTTGTGTGAAGTAGCTCACAGGATAGAACTTCTGATCTCATCAACAATCACTTTTTATAGCGTTCATAACAGAAAAAAACCCTGACATCCTTAGGTTCTGACTTTGAAAGAATAAAAATAATACCTGAAAAATAAGGAAGAAAAAAAGAAAAAATATTTTCTAATTCTATTATTAATTTTTCATGCAAATACTCTAAAATGTTCAATATTCCATTAATTTTTTTTTCTAGGTACTTGCAAGATTCTGATTCAAAATAAGGCAGTGAAGGGCTTATGTTTTATTTAGTAGATACAAATACTGTATCAAACCTCTATGTAATTCACAAACATAATATCGTGGTTTACATTTGTATAAATCATAAGAAATGTGATCCAGAAAAAATCAGAATATGAAATGGAAAGAATAATTCAGAACCTCAAGGAATGTATATCCAGAATTTACATCTGTTCTGTGGCCTGTTGGATCCTAATAGCTTAGGTACTGGAAAACTTTTCAAGTAGGGTGAGAACTTTAGAGTAGTAAAAGCCCTGCTTTATTGTCATTAGCTGTGAAACATATTTTCATTTTATTGGAGACACATTCTCCTTCTGTAGTTTGGATCTGAGTTTTGCTATTCTAGTGCTATGTTTCTCCTCCCTGTGCTAGAGTGTCTTTCTTTCAAAATGCTGAAGCCTAGCTGGAGCTAAAATAATTGAATTATGGTAGTAGCTTCTGAGTAGCAGCCAAAATATTCTCTGCAGTCAGAGGAGGCCTTTGATGCACTTGGCTTCTTCACTGTTTAAAAACACCTACTCTTTCTCAGCTTTTAAATTAACAGTAACGAAATCTGAACATGAAGGAGACTGAGAGTTTGGAGAGGCTTCTTCTGGAGTCTAAATAAGTCTCTCTAATCTTGGCAACTACTTCTCGTTTCTGATAACTCTTTGTAAGAAAGACTGTTGCAAAGAGGGAAACCTTGGTGTAAACCACTGAGGAATATCCCTCAAACAGATTTAGTCTGAAGTAAAAAGCAAACAAAATGTATGGTAATGATGCTGTAGGGTGTAAAGCTCTCTTCTCACTTGACTTCTGTAAATGCTACCCAATGAAACAATAGGAGAATGCAACTACTAGATGTGCCTTAGGTAGCTGCAATAGGCACTAACAACTGGCAGGGCATTGTAACAGCCCAGCCAGGGTCTGCAAATATCATTACTAGTGCCACCAGAGCAGAGCTAATGACAGGGCTAACAATATTGGCAGCAGCCCAGACAAAATGAGTATCTCAAGAATTGCTGCCTTCTGCTCTAATGATCTTGTAATAGTACTCGCTTATTTTTAGATTGGTCATCATAAAACTTTTTCGCAGAACATTTTATCAAGCAAGTAAAAAGAAAGAGGAAATATGAATAGTTAAATCCTCTGGCTCTTTCTTACTTTTTTCAGATTTCTTTCTTATGTAGACACTGCACTTTGAAAACTTTACTTTTCACTGGATGTATACAATGACTTAGGTCTGAAGAGATTTGTTGAAGGCCCTTTTGGTTACAAAGGCAGCTTTTGTGGACATCTCCTTCAGTGATAAATGTATCTGTGCAGTATCTTATTTAGGATGCTGGCAGGAATGACTTTTTGCATTTGGGAATTGGATCATAGGATACAGAGGACTTTTTTTAACCTTTTGTAAAACAAAGTGTGTCTTGCCTCTGGTCTTGCTCTATTTGCATACTGAATCAATTCCTTCAGATTTCCAAGGAAATTTGTATTTCTAAGTACAAGGCTATTTTCTCAGGTTAAAAAATGCAGAAAATGATAAACTTAATCTGGCAAACTTTTTGGACAGCTCTTAAGTGAAAGATGCCATAAAAGGAACACACCAGATGAGGAACAAAGATTTTTCTTCAGAAGCCCTTGAAGACCTGTACATCTATGAGGAGCATCATAATTTGTAGATTTTCTGATGTTGGTTTTATGAGGTACTCGTTGATAAATGACAGGGTGCCAATAGAAACACTCACAGTTTCCCATCTGTATGTCTGTGCATCCATCCATGACTTGTAGAGTGTGCATTTTCTCTGCTTAATGTGTTTCTGTGTCAGAATCTATTTTATACTGTATTTCAGATCCTGCTTAGGAAAGAAGGTGTTGACTGAAGTTGCCTTGTGTATGTTATAGGAAAAGGTGATGGTGATGTAGTGAATTGTTTTTTCCCTCATGGTCTATTATATTAATATATCATCTCTAATCACATGGCTGTTCATAGTAGCAGACCATGCTTACAAAATTACCACAATAGGGAGAATTTTGTGGTCCCACTGTGGTTGCAGGGCTGTACATGACAGGTGTTGAAAATGGTACCTTACTGGCTCACTACTGTAGGCAACAATCTTTCCTTGTCTCTAACTTAGCACAGCCTTGGGTACATGTTTTCTCTTACTGAACTGTCCCTTTCATTTGAGGGTGGGAAATAGATAAAAACCCAGAAATTCTGTAAGTCAGTTATTGCTTCAAGATAGTCTCAGGGTGAGTTTTCGGCATTCTGCCTGAGAAATGATTAGCTAGCTGTGATTTTTTTAAACATTTTTCTGTTCTAAACTTCGGTGCTTCTATTTTCCCTGGCAGGATTCCCAGGGAATCTTCCTATCTATAGAACAAGATGAAAAGACTGACCTCTGAAGCTGGGCAAGATAGTTGTATTTGATCCAGTTTGGTGTGTTCTCCTATTCACATCATCTGTGAAACACTTTGTCTCTTTATCCTTTTTTGCCCGAGTTGGCATATAATTCTGGAAACAGCAGAGGTGAATGACCTGAAGTATAGCTCCAGGATGTCTAGTGCCTGTTTTGGTGTGTGTGTAAAGCTGTGTGAGTTATGATGGAAGAAGACAATCTCCTGCCACCACCTTCTTTTTATTCCTGCTTCATGCAGAAAGTGAACTACAGTGGGAGGGATTTTTTTCTAGAAACAAAAAGAAAAATGAAAATGAGGAGTTAATTCTCTTATGAATGAGAAGGCAAAAATCTCACATTATTTCTCACCCCATGGTGAGAAAGAGGTATTGTTTTCTTCCAAGTATGCCTTGTGTCTGTCAATTAGTATTTTGTCATGATGGTACAAGGTTTTCTGGTTTTGAGCTTCTACTCAATGGTCTTGTTTGATTTTAATTATGGTGCTTTCATTATTTTTAGGTTTAGCTCTTTACATGTAGCATGGTGTTGATTATAAAATAGTTCTGTGAAAAACAGACTTTATTTTCCAAAAATCTTTTTCTGTAGCTCAAGGATTCTTTCATTGGTAGAGTATGAATTTTAAAATAATTAGATGATACTATCTTTGTTTCTTAAACCTTCATCCTGGATGTGCACTTGCTTCATGCTAACATTTATTTTCATTCAGCCGGAAAACAGAACTGTGTCTACACCAGTTTTAGTTAAATACCATTTTCCTTGTTTTAAACACCATTTTCCTTCTTTTAATTAGAGACTGCACTCTGAGTTTGACTTTTATTTTACTGCCAGCTCTAGGAACTTAAACAGTCTTGGGCTCCATGACGAATGTGTTGCTGTAAGTCTGTAGGGGAGGACAGGGGAAAACCCCCAAACCAAAACAGTCCCTTGCAAGCTGTGCACTCTTGAGCTGGATAGGTGTAAAATGTCAAATATCAACATTGCCTAAAAGTCAGTAAAATTAGGCTGATTATTTCCTGTTTCATAAATAATTTCACTGTGAAAAGGCACCATTTGTATTTTAGTCCAGAACAGACAATGTGTGCATGTACAAAGCCCAAGTATAAATGAGCTGCTGGTACACAATCTTCTCTGGGGTTTAGCATTATTTAACAGATTAGCAGGAAACAGTTCTAGTGTAACTTAATTTTTCATCTTAGAGTTACAATTAGCACTGCTCATGTTCTGTCTTAGGACATCAAAATGTTATGGTAAATTATCTATACTATAATACTCAGCTAGAGCTTCTTGAAATTCCATATTCCATTTGTAAATTTCCTTCTAGTACTGCAGATTTGAGGTTTCAGTGGCAGGACCTGTTCCCCTCATACAGCAGCACTGTCGACTGGGGCTTTTGAGCATAGATCACAGCCCTGCCTGAGCAGTGATGGGGGCTGCTCTTAGGCAGCCCCGTGGGAATTCAGCAAGCACTACGTCCCTCATGCTACACAAAGAAGCAGTACAAATTCCTGAAGAGATCTGACAGCTGTTGAAAGAACTGAATTTTAGTTGCTCTGCAGTATTTCAAGCCCATTTTTCGAGTATATTTCCACAGAGCTTGGGATTCCTTTCTCTTACATCAAAGAGGTTCAGGCTCAAGCCAACAGAATTGCAACAGTGCTGCAAAATGAACAAGAAGGAACTGAGCTTTATGCTCATAAATCCATGTTCTGGATTTTAAGGGCTATGTTTGAGTTGTGTAGGTCTAGGCATTTCTACTGTCCACACAGCCCCTTTGGAAGATGATACTGTTTTAATCAGCTTAATAGGAGAAATATTCTGACATGCAGTTTGAAAGTAATTGAAGATGATCAACCTCTTATTAGGCTGATTATCCTGAAAGCTATAAAATGGGTTTGGATATTGAATAGTTGTGATTGGCTTGCAATAGTTTCAGTGACATTAATTCGATATAACTACCAAGTTTCATTGTTTACAATTTATTAGTCTAATCAGATTAGTGTAGCAAGGAAAAGGTAATAAAAAAAGAGTTTTGCTTCCTGAATATTTGTATGATTTTGAACACTTGTGTCAGGGAATCTACTGTATCTAAATAAGGTGGAAGACTACCCTGAACATATCCTAGGATATACAAACTCCAGATAAATTTTGTTCTTTAATGTTTAATAAAGTAATTGACAAGGAAGATTACAGAAGGGCAGAAGACAAAAGCAATAGAAGTCAAATGACCTAAAAATCAAGATGATTCACAGTTTTCACTCTTCTGTTTTAAATAAACAAGCAAGATGACTGTGCTCAGGTTTTCTCTCTGAAGATTCACCTTACATTTCAGTCTGTTTTATGTGAATGACTTATAAGACTTTTCAATAATGACATCTTTCATGCCCATTTCAATGGAAATGGAAAAGATGTGTTCTGTGTTACATTAGGAAAGGAAGAGAATAATTACAACTGATTAGAGTAAGGCTTAAGGGATTCTGGAGATTCAATTAGTCCATGATCTCGTGGTCATCTGGCTTTAGGAGTGGGCCCCCTCTGTCAAGGAGAGTACCAGTACATCTCCTCATGATAAGGAAATGTGAAGCAAGTGCCAGAAGAGCCATCTATATTGTATTTTATTCAAGGTGCATAAAACTGAGGATGGTGAAATTATAGCCATATAGCTGAAGACATTGAAGGCATAGACATGGTGATTGGTTTTCCTCAGAACATCCAAACAACTGATGTTCGTTAAATGAGCCCCAAATAAAAGAGGTTGTTGCATTCTTAACCACTTGATTTTTACAGTGGCTGTCAAACACTCATAATACAGTTGTACTCAACTATTCTACAGCACTGAAAGTTCAAAATATCTCTGCCTGAGCAAGACAGTAGCATGCAATATATTAAGTTGCTTGGTGGGGTTATTGTATATTTAAAACAAATCTCTGGAAGACTTCTGTTTTGAAGTTTCATTGTTTCTAATTTGTTTAAGTATCCATGGAAGTACCATGGGGGAAGCTCTGAGAATTTTTACACTTTTAATCATGGTGAAGGTAAAAATACATTGAGAGGTATACTTTATTTGTATTCATATGACCTGTTTCAGTATTACAGCCTCTTTATTAGCCAAGTCCATTACATGCTCTTTTCCCAATGGCAATAAGCAGACTTTCCAATAAACCTGTGTAACCTAGTTTACTTCATAGCTCAGAGTGTGATGCTGAGATCTCATGAGGAGAGATGTGCCACTTCCTTGCTATTTTGGGAAGCAGTAACTGGAGCATTTACCAGTTCGTAGTACAAACATGCTAACATTTATGCTCCTCTTTAAAATTGTTCACTTATTCACATTAACAGTGTGGGTGGCCTACTTAGATGGGGGTTTGCCTTTGGTTCTCTGGTCTTAATTAATCTTCTTCCATTCTAATGTTTTGCTCTTTTTATCTGTTATGCTTGCTTTTAATTTTGTCTCTTAGGAAATGCATTTATACTGCATAGTCCGTTGCATGTATCTTATTGTGTGGGGAATCGAAGAACAGAGAAAGACTGTGTCAGTGAAAAGCCAGCATTAATAGGTCCCAACGGATTACTAGGATTTATGACTACTTCCATTAGCACTAGAATGAGTACTAAATACTGAGCAGTCAAGTAAATGAGAATACTGTGACTTATCTAGGATGATTCATTGTTTTACTATAGTCTAAAACTATTTTTTCTGAGGATAAGTAAAAATTTTCTCAACCTTCACACAGTACCTTTGCACATGTGTAAACAGAGGTTTATCAGATGTATGGCACTGAGTATGGAACAAAAGCATGGACAGTTTTGAGCGCTATTCTCGAAAAGTGCTGGTATGTTTTACTTCACAGTATAGGTCATTACAAATAAGAACCTAGAAGAGGCTTACTTGTCCAGCTTTCTGGAGCCACAAAATTATTTCAATTCATTGATAGGTCATTCACAAACAAGTATTATAAATCTACCAAATGAACTGGTAAGGCTGTGAAACTGAGTACAAAAGGGACAATTGATAAAGTGCATAAGGATGTTAGTCCTTTAGTAGTCTAATGTGAAGTTACTTTCCTTTGAGGCTTTTCTGTGTGTTCAGATTTGGGCACATCATATGTTGACCTAGTCAGAATACTGCATAGTCTTGCTAATAGCAACTATTTGCCATTTGAACATAATGTGTGGGTCAGCACTAAGAACACAGAACCAGAACATAACCAATGATTAGTCATTCAAACTACTAAAATGTACTTCTCTTGCTTAATCATGTTGTTTTACTAAGTATTCTGAATATGTTTTTTTTAGCCCCAGAACACTGGTGCAAATCAACACTGTCAGGAGAGCTGGATTCTAGATATGGGATTGGTTTTTCTGTCCCCGGTTTCTAAAACTTTATAAAGCTCCGTTTGGAATTTATCCAAGCAAATTTAAGCTGCCTAGAAGCTGGGTGTCCTGTGTAGCTAGCTGAGTGACAAATAGTTCCCCAGCAGCCAAGGGAATGAATCAATGGGATGAATCTATACTTTTCTATTGACTGCTCAGGCTCAATGCTAGACTACGGGCATCTAAGTGTTAGGTCATTGGACTTGGGTAAGGAGGGTGGTACCATGATTAATTATTTTCATTTGTTTCTTAAGAACATTACTTTAGTTGCTCTGGAGAAATAGTTTTCAGAAACTGAGTTGCTTGTGACAATTTTTTTGTGGCTAGTTAAGAAATATATTGCTTATGCATTCTGTCCTGTTAGTTTCTATTGCTGAAAGACAGAGCTTGTCTATTATCTTTCCAGAGATACTGAAAGAGAGGACAGAAAAATTACTAGAGGTAAAATATGATGGATTTTTAAAACACATTTTGCAGTCTAAAGCCTGTGTGCATTTTGGACAATCACATCAGTTGAAGGTATCACTGCTGTTTTTCTCTGACCTCGCACTTTGAATGTCTCCATCTTGCCCTTCATGTGGGAGCAGAGCATGGTCCTTTTCTTCAGTCTGTGCATCAGCTCTCTTCCTCAGGGAACCAAAAATTACGGTTGGGTTGAAATTTTTGAGGCATGGGAAAAAAGTTTATGTTAAAATATGGCTATTGAATAGGAAATTTTGAGATAAGCTTGTTCTTTTCAACTTGAAAGCTCCATCCTTTTTTTTTTTTCAGCTGTGAGAAAATGTTGGCAGGTAAACAAGTCTTTGCTCATTTTAGCACTGAGACACAGACAAATAAAGAGTTACAAGCTAAAACTCAGCCAAACCAGATATATATCTATTTAAAGATATGGCATAAAGGTAATGAGCTGCAGTGGTCTTGTAATTGTAGTTCATAACATGGTTTCTGTTTTCCTCCAGAGCAATCACTTGTGCATCACAGAGCAGTCAGCAGATAATCTCTTCACTGACACTCATATCCAAGAGATTCTTATTGTACTGCTGAGTTGTGATAACAGCCTCCTTGGGAATATTGGTTGGGTTATTTCTGTTCTTGTTTTTTCTTTCAAACACATGGCCAGAAGATGCTGAATGTTCCCAAATCAGACTGATCTCTTCATAGTTGTGAGGTCCCTTCAAAAAACTGATACAGAGTGGTAGGGTTATTAGTCTTCCAAGCAGAAACATCTTCAGGGGATGCAAATTAAGTAGATGTAAGAAACAATGAGTCAAGGAGAGGAATTGATAGGTAAGTGGAATACCACTTGAGTATACTTTGCCAAGGGTGGGGGGAAGATCAGAAGTGAAGAGATGATCTAGT
This sequence comes from Pachycephala philippinensis, assembly GCA_013397055.1. Taxonomy (NCBI): domain Eukaryota; kingdom Metazoa; phylum Chordata; class Aves; order Passeriformes; genus Pachycephala; species Pachycephala philippinensis. Next base: position 253,009 of record VWZT01012678.1, on the reverse strand, counting down.
TATGCTCAAATACATCAGGACTAAGACAAAAATGCAACATGTTATACCCTGTAGCCAGACTTTTAAATAGGTTGGATGCCCTCCAGTAATTTAAATGAATCTTTAGCATGACTCATGACCAGGCTGAGCTTTGCCAGTTTCACTGCAGGGAATTCCTTCTATGTGAAGGTGACACTTTGTGGCCTGTATATTTTTTGATGTTGTGTGTCTCTGTGCCAAGTAATCATTTTAATAGAAAGACCATTAGTGTTTTAGTATCAATTGTTATGTTTTATGTAAGACTATAGCAATCAGAAAAATGATTATGGGATAAAATGACAAAGTACAGAATTTGTAAAGTTTTTCTTTTGTTATTGTTAAATCCTAGTGCAGTATTCAGGGGAAAGAGCAAAATGTGATCTTCTACCGTTCAGAATAAAATTTCCCAATTACAGTTATCCCAGTTATTGCTACTATTCATTCCTTTTGTATGCTTTTTTTCTGGGCCTGAATTAACTTATAGGAATTTTGAAAAAAGAATTGTAACTCCATTTTTATTCCACTGTGAATTATATATCAGTCTAGAATCCCATGTCTTGTAACACCATGAAAACAAATAGATGGCTGTTTTTTGACCAATTCTCAGAAAAACTGAATTACTCTATTCAGTTTGAAATGGTTTATCTTTCAAAAAACTATTAAAAAAATAAAATTGTCTAAATAAGAAAAAATCACAAGCAAACACACCCCCAGTAAAACCTAAACAAAACCTATATAGTTCCCTGAATGTGCTGCTTCTTTTTTAATATTCTTGATATATTCTACTTATCAGGCTGAATTGTATTTTGTCTGGTGATACAATGCATAGCTAGAAACAAATATCTCAATCTCAAATATTGCTTGGCTTACAAAGTGAGGGCACAGTTACAATGGCCTCATCTTCTGGTCAAGAAGAGCATAGGTCTATCTGAAATGGGCATCAAACTCCGAAGCAGGCTTAACTTCAAGAAGTTAAATACTCTAGTTTTAATTTATTTATATATATAGTTTGAGACTTGTGTGGTTCCCTTACTTTCCGGTATTGCTAAAACAGAAACACTATTTGATATGCAAGCCAGGTCAGAAATCCTGTGACCTAAGCCAGTGGGAAAGACCAGCTAAAATCCCCCATATATAATACATAATATGCCCTTTTCCTTAGTTAATATTTTTTTCAGATAGGAACATCAGCACTTTGTTAGTGGGGGCTACCATACTTCCATTTAGTTTGGGCAAGGGGTAATTTCCCAAACAGCCCAAAGATATATCCTGAGTGAGTTAACCTGTGTTTCTGAAACCACATCCTTTGTAGACAGACTTAAGTTTAGAGCTGGCCAGATTCGGGCAGGTCATCCTGGGTCATCCTTTACTTTTGGTAAGGAATATTGTGACTCTGTTACCACAATATTTTGATTGAGCCAATCAACACTCTTGAGAGCGAGTTTATTCAGTCAAGCAAAATATCACTGACATGTGGTTACACAATTTCTATCCATTAAGTGGTTGCCAATGACAACAGTATTTGCAGCCAGGATGTGTGCCATATCTGAAAAATACTTTAAAGTCAATTCAAGAATTAAAAATGGGGACCTTGGTCTGTGGTTACCTCAGTTGATTCAGTTCCATAGGTCAGTGTGCTTGGCTGTCAGGTTTTCATTCTGTTCATTCAAGTAGCTTTGACTTGCTAGATGTTACATCACAATATGTTCTCTGTAGATTTATGCTTTGTCGTCATTCAGAAATTGATGCTAGCACTGAATTTTGAGAGCTTCCTAACTTTAATTCTTAAAAAAACCCCATTATTTTAAAATTTTGCCACTTTTCTGTAGCTGTAGGTTAATTTCTACTTGCTGTTTAGAGCTTCTAGAAATAAGCAGGGTCCCTTATATATAAGTTTGTACCTGTTGTTGTGGTTATCTGAACTGCTCTTTTGTTACAGTGGGATTTAAAGAAAGAATTGGTTTGCCATGCATACCCCCCACTTACATCTATGACGTGCTAAGGTATTTTTGTAAGTCACAGTAATATCCATCAGGTGGAAAGGACAAGTTATAGCAAAATAAAATCCTGAGACTAAACTCCTGATTAATAAGTCCATAATTAAGTCCAGGAAGTCCCACTGTCTTCTTTGAGATAATAATTTTTAATATGCTGTTAAAAATATACTCTAGTTACTCCTAAAAATATTTATGGTATGTTCATCTATATTTTCAATTAGGCTTTACACTAGGCATCTGTTTCTGAGACAAGCTGCTCAGAAGTTGTTTAATATTACTAAAGAAGAAAACAAAAATTCCTTTTTAGGAAGAAAATTATATGGAAAACAACTTAAAACCCTCTTTTGTCAGGCTATGATATAAAAAGCAGTTTTTCTACATACTTCAGGTTTCACATAACACAGTGTCTGTTCATTTCTGCTAAAATGACTGACACAGTTAGATAACACAAACAAGATGCATGACAGACCACCTGGAAGTGTCCTTCACGATAAACAACAAAACTGTGTGGGCCGCTACATGGGAGGACAGGAAACATCACACCATAGACACTTGCATACCCCAATGGAGACCAAGTGTGCAGCCTTAGAGAGTGGGGGAAACAAAGTTAACTGATTTAACGCCATATTTAGGAAGCGACATATACAGTCTTCTCTTGAAAAAAATGATGCCCAACAACTTTAGAAATACAGTAATGTATTTACTTGTCTCACTATGGATTTGTGTACCCAGTTTTTAGGGTCCAGGTTTGTAGTTACTGGCCTTTGGGCTGTGGGAAATGCAGTTCCTGACTGTTTGAGAGAAGCTGTTCTCAGCATTCTGTTCAAGCTGTCTCTATTTTTCTTCTCAGTTTGCTATAATATTTTTCTTAATTTTTGAACTGTTCTGTATAAATGCCTTCTATAAAACAGATGGTGGCACTTCAGTGATGGATGAAGTGCTGCCTTATATATCTAATTTGTAACCTTATATGAACAGAAGCTATATTTTAAATTGCTGATTTTCATGAAAGCAGTCCAAATCAGTTCACTAACAAACTTTACATAATGGTGTCATGGCTTGAACTAAAATGGAAAGTCCTTAGTTTTGGAAAAAATCCTAAATAGTTTACCATTTATGTAGCCATCTGTTGTATCAAGGGTTGGATCTATTTGTATGCTCTCTCTTCTAAACTTTTAGTCTGATTTTTAGTGGCTATGCTTCCACCTTCTTCAGAAAAAAAATCCAACATCTTTTCCCATTGTTGTGTGAAAAATCACATTATTACACAACTTGTTGAACAGCATAATGCCTGCAGAGAAGTTACCTAAGAATTTCCTACTTCCTGAGAGTTGTTGTTCAAAGTAGTTGTGGCTCAAATAATGATGAAAAATCACAGGAGAGAAAATAGTTCATTTTCTTTCACCTAGGTCTCTATTTTTGGTATGTCAAGTAAGTTTAGTTTAGCGCAGCTTCTGGGTAGGGTGAAATAATTTGCAGCAGTGTGAGACTGCGGGTTGATTATAGAGCTCCTGAAGCTTTAGGAGTCGTTACTCGATGAAATTATATAAAACCCTCATCTAGTATAGCCATATGCTGCTGTTTCAAACACCTCCAGAAACACCAACAAAATTAACTTCATACTGGTGGTGTTTTGCTGGATGGGGATTTGCTGAGTACACTGCTATGAGGACAGATGATAGAGAAAGTTGAGGTGGTTATAAGAATGTTGTACAGTCCTGATGATTAGAAACACAATGTATTTTTGTCTGATGTGGGTCAAATTTATGCTACAACAGTGCTCAAATCTGGTGTTTAAGACTGCAGAATTGCAGCTTGAACACTTACTTGGCAACTTTTTCCATTCAAAATCTTAGATGTTTTCTGAAATTTTTAATTACTTAACTGCAGGTCATAATGCAAATGAGAAAAAAACATGGTAAATTATTATTAATTTTTTGGTCTGACAGAAAAATACTGGCTGCTGGGATTGACAGAAGTGTTATGCATGTTCATTCTGTGGAGAACTGACTCTTCCCTCAACAATTATCTTTGTAGGTATTTTTTCCCCCTCAAATGCCTTATGATAAATTTGCTATTTTTACTGAATTATCAATATATACTATGCTACCTTATGAAGACTTTGAATGCCTGAGGGTTTTTTGGATATAATTCATGGTGTCTTTCAGTAAAATAAATGCTCTTTCTGAGCATCGGATGCTCTTTTCTGAATTCAGAAACAAACAAGAAGAAAAGGGGAAAATTCATCTTGCTCTGATTATTTTGTAGTCTTACTGTAGCAGAGATGGAACTTAGACTCTAAAACTTTTTTCCCACCCCTCTAGATAGGATTATTGCTTTAGTATTTAATTTTTTCAGTATTGGAAAATATGTGTATAACTGTATGAAAAAGATTGCAATGAATTTTTCTTTTGGATGTCACCCATTTATCGTTACTCCTTAAGAATCATTCTTTTCAAATGAATATTTCTTATTGCATAGCAGTGCCAAAGCCAGCAGCAGCTAAGTTTCAGAAAAATGTATTTCATCTTTATAGCTCTGATCTTCTCATGCAACAGTAAAAAAGTCTAAAGGATGTAAAACTGCACCAGGGAAAAGAGTGGGCCTTGCATTGATTATCATGATTTGATAATCAAGGAACTGGTTGTCTGAAGTCAAGTGGCACATGATCTGTGAGAGGGCAATTTCAATTATTCATGCTATTGTAGGAGGCATATTACCATGTCTACTGCTGCTGCTTGTACAGTGACAATTCTCTGCTTCTGACTTCGTTTCTTAGAAGTAACTTTGAAGATGAAAGTCAATTTGTAGCATACAAAACTGAAATAGTGTGTAGCCAGGGGGTTATGCTCATGCAAAAAAACCACAAAAAAATCTTTGAGATACCTTTGAGGACTTTGAAATGACAGCTCATCACACCAGGGTGTCTCAGACACCCATGCACAGCAAGCCACTGGACTGGATAACTAACTCAGATTGTGCTGTAGCCCAGTGCTTAAAGCAGAGCATGGTGATGTCTGGGTGGGTGTCTCAACTCTTGTGTCCCCAAGACCACAGTCTCTGTAAGCTGGGCAGGCCATTTGAAAAGTGTGTCTTTCTATTAACTCCACACTCCATCCCCAACAGCCAAGCTGCTGATCCTGAAAAAACTTAGAAGCAGACATAAGCTGACAGGTACAAATTAGATGAGACCTTTTAAATACGTAAAAGCAAAGACCTCTTTGAACTTGGCAGAGTATCTTAGGGAACCTAGCAGCCTGATCAGTTCAGGACAAGGTGCAGCTACCCACCTCTCAGCAGCCTTATCCTCTTCTCCTCTTCACTGTTTCTGTTAAAAAACTGAGTGAGTAAAAGGAAGCCAAAACATATTTTGTGAGGTCTCCCAGTCCAGGTAAGCAAGGGACATGATTGAAAATCATGATGTGGATAAATAATTCTATTCTGTCAAGTTTTTCCTATCCATCTGTTCTCATAAAATAATGCTACAACTGATGTATTGCCTTTGAATGATTCTCAAAATTGAAGCAGTTGTCACTTCTTTGTGTGGTTTTCTTTCTTCGTGTCATTAAATCTAATTTCTTGCTCTTACCCTGTCTTTAACAGCCCAACCTCTTAACTTTCCAGTGAATATTCCTTCAGGCCTCCTTGCTTCTTCCCTTTGCTTTTCATCTCCTGCAGGGATGCATTTTATTTCTGGCTTTTGTGAGAGTCTCAGTGGTCTGTGCCAAGAGTTTAAAATAACAAATTTGATTAAATTAAAAATATGTGTTTCAGCTCTTTGGAAAACGGAATGTCTTTTGTGCACAGCTGTCATCCCTGTTTGGATCTTGTAACTGCTACAGACTAACAAATAGTAACAGTAAACATTATACAATAGATGAGATATGAGACTTTCTGATAAATTTTCTTGGGTTAGTTTTAAAGGTAAGGATTTTAGTCATCTGGAAAATCTTTGAGAAAACAGTGGTGTATTAAGGCATCTCATTTTAGTAAAAATTGAATATATCTTAGTTTTTCAGGTAAATTGATATACCAGATAGTAACCCAAACTTTCCTCAAAGATCTAGACAAAAGAACTACCTCAGTTCCATACAATGACAAGGATGGAGGAAAATAAAAATGTCATGTATTAGTACCTTAAACAAAAAGGCCAATAAAAAAGCTTAGCAACTGAAAGTTCTTATGCAAGAACGGAAATATTGTAATTCAGTCGGAAAATAGTATTTTATAATCAAGAAGGTCAGATAAGTTTAGATGCCTGTAAGCCTGATTAGACTATAACCTTGCAGCCACATCTTTTGATATTTTTTTGAAATTTGAAGGAAATTATTTAAGGAATTTATGAAGAGGCCCATCTTAATAAATACTTTTTCTACTAATGGCTTGCTCTTTATTATTTTTAAATTTTAGTTAAGATCAGTAAGAGAGGGATTTCAGGAAGTAAAAACCTAGAGAGAAAATACCAGACATCCCAGAAGTCTTCTAGTTGGAATGGAAAATGTTTATAAAAATAAAAAAAGAGAAAGAAACAGAAAAAAAAAAAGACTGATGATTTGCACATGAGGTTAGGAATAACCGCAATTTATCAGGAATATTATTTGGCCTCTGTTTTACAAAGTAAAAAATACAAACTTATTTTTAAAAAGGTTAGGCAGTGGTAAAAATAAATAAATCCCAGATGATTCAAATTATGCAAATCCCATGAACAATAATTACTGAAAACTACACTTCTATGTATATGTTCTGCTTTGCTTGGAACAGCTTCTCTCTCTGCTTAGTTTATGAAGGGGGTTTATCATTTTAAGGCTTTTTAAGGGCTGATCTTTCAGAGAATACTATGGGGAAAAAAGAGGTATCCATACATATCACTCATGTATTTTTCTTATTTTATTAGCATGATCATGTTCTTCTGTTTTGATCTGTTTCATCATTATGATGAGTTGGAAGTATTGTTGTTAGAAATGTTTGATTTCAGAGCAGCTGAAATTAGTAATGAGCATATAGAAGCAGCAATTTTGTAGAGATTTCTGGGAAAGTGAAGCTTTTCTGGATATTAATAGAAGGGAAGTGCTTTACCACTTCACAGTAGCTGGTAATTACCTTTTCAAGAGTTGTGATTTTCTCTGTTTGAATCCTAGCTTTCTTTGGCATAAGGCCTCTTGGCCATCACAGTAGTTCCTATTCTCATATAGAAATGTTTAATTGACTTAAATTTGGAGAAGCATTTGGAATAATTTTCTACAAATTGCACAAACATCTGGAAAGATTTTAATAGGTGGAGCTGGTTCATGGACTTGGTTGTCTTTCTACACTTACATGTTGTGGACTGCTAGCCAATATAGGCTCTCGGAAATGGCCATTTTTGGCACATTGGTGTCCATCGAAGGAAGGTTTTAAATCAATGGGAGTGAAGAGCGTGCTCTTCATTTAATCTGATTTCTTACTCTTATCCTCTCTTTTACAATGAAGTGAAATTTATTCATATGTAAACTAAGTTTCAAAATCATTGTTCAGCCTAAGGGAGAGTAACAGGAGACTGGATGACCTCCAGATCCTTTTAAACTTCTGATTTTTTTCCACTTGATGATATTACAAATAAATAAAAAACTGTCATAGTCTTTAAAAGTGATTTTATAGCCAGTGAGAAGAAGAAGCTTTTACCCTATTAAAGATCCAGGTAGCTGGGGAAGTCCACATACCTGGAACTCCACACATCTGCTAAAGCCAAACTATTTGAAAAATTTTTTAGGATCAGTGTTTCATAATTTTTCTTTCATGCTGACCAGTAAATCCTTTTGTCTTAACCTTTGGAAAGAACTTATACCATCAATCCCATCTATTGTAGAACAGAAAAAAGGCAAAAATAGTGTCAGAATATAATCACAAAAAAGAACAAGAATTTGGCAGTTTATCACTTCAGACAGATATGAAGTGATATGTTAACATGTGAGCTGGCACATTAACATGGTGACTGTAAATCTACTTCTCCCAGATTAATTCCTGTGATTAACATATTATTCACAGAAAAGCAGTACCTTTTTCTTCCAGAAAGAGAAAAACTTTAAATTTTTTGCCAGAAAGTGCATTTTGAGCAGATAAAAAAAGATGGCAGAAAATCGTTATGCCTTTTAGAAGTTCATAACAAAAGTGTTTCACTGTCAGGTGTTAATGAGAGCAACAACGTGTTGGAAATTGCTATATTTTATGGAAACAACAGTGTAATTTTATCATAAATGGATAATGGATAAAATGGCTTTTGATATCTCATCTTAAACAGCCATGCATATAATTTAGACAAATTTCATCTCTCTGTTTTGGGAAAATGAGAAGTTGATTTGCATTTTTTAACAACCATGCTCTCTAGTAACGCAAATTCCTTTCAAGCTCTTGCATGGTAAATGCTGAACTGCTACCTGTTTCTTACTTTTACAGAAATGAGTGTGTTTTCATTGCTTATCACACTATTCTAGTGTTGAATAGTTTATGCTGACAAATTTGTTTCCTAGTTTTGGAGTTGTCTGATGCTTTTCCCCTTGATTCATCAAAATAAACATCATTTGGTTTCAATTCATCAATAAAACAATATTATGAAGAGTATTCTTACTCAAATAACCTTGTAAGTCTTCTCAGGTTTCAAGTATCCCACCTTTTTCCATTCTGTTTGCTAGTTTAGAAAGGTACTCCTCTCTGGGTTTGGTTAATTTGTGATTACTTTGAGAGTTTCTTTGGCTACAGTCCTCATGTCTCTTGGGTCCCTACAGATGGCAAGTTAGGGAAATTGTTCTTAAGCAAGGTGTGTTTCTGAAGAAATCTATAATGATATTTGGTACATGTGAATATCTGCTCCATTAAGTTAACTGGTCAAAGACCACGGAGTATAAATGGAATAACCAGGCATGTGATAGACACAATTGTCCAACAAACAGGTGATAAAAGATAAAATAACAAGCACTGAAGCTCTTCAGCTATTAACTGATAATCCATTAAATAAACATTCAGGTATGAGTGTTCTATAAGGTTGAATTTGGCAAGATGAATCTCAGCTTCTTGTCAAAGAGCAGTACTTAAAACACTAAATATATCCAAGTAACTTACCAGGAAAAGTTTAAAGAGTATAGATCAGGACCAAAACAAATGGAGGGCCAAAAGAGAAGCACAAAACAGACTGACACAGTTCAGAGACACTACCAAATACGTGTCCACTGATGCCTCCCCAAGGGTTATGTTTTACATGGTGGTGATGTGGTTAAATTGGGTAAACAGGGTCTTGTGGTAACATGGAATATTTCGAGTAAATAATACTCTTAGAAGGGTGCAGTTTTTTTCACCTGTCAACCACAGCTGTAAATGGTGGGACAGGAAGTGCTGTTTGTCTGTGTGGGTGCAGGTCCATCATTTACTGTGAGGTTTGAGTGACCACTGGCACAGGCTGCCCAGGGACTTTGTGGAGCTCCCCGCCTTGCAGATGTTCTGGATATATCTGGATATGGTCCTGGACAACTGGCTGCAGGTGCCCCTGAAACTCAGCCTTTCACTGACAATTCACTGTGCTGAAGCTGCAACTGCCAGTAACTCTGGTAAACAGCATTCTCTCTAACTTGAGAACAGACAGTCCGAAACATTGATGTGTGAATAGTGACCAGCAAATGCCATGTTTGGTCTTAACCAAACTCTGTACTGTCTTCAACTTCAGTTATCCAGGCACATTTCAAATGTCTTGCTTATTCTTCATTCTTAGGGAAATAAATAGATTTCTATTTAAATGTATGTTATGTTGTTGTTTGCTCATGTTTATGCTTGCTGTGATATATACTGTGCTTAAAGATAAGCCCAAAGGTATGTGCCTTTTATTTTGCCATGGAAAATAGTGAGTTTTTGAACTGAACAGCTTTGCTTTAAAGAAAGTGGCTGTGGTTTCCTGTTCTTTTTTTCATTCTCTTGAAGCCCTTTTTTCCTTCTTTCCACTTGTGGGGACAATTTGGCTCCTTCAGAAATGAGGTTTATGCTGACAGTTACTAGAAGGGTTACTTTTGACCCCTAACATGTTGCTTTCATTTTAGTTTACATGCTCTCTTGAATTCAGTCTAATTAAAAAGGAGAAATTAATCTGCATCAAAAATAAGTATTAGAATTTCCATATCGATATATAAAATATTTGCTTTCTAGTTTTGGTTGGTTTTTAAATATTAACTTGGTGTCTTTTTAGTTTATAATGTGTTATATGATATTTCTAGATATTTAAAGAGCAATATTTTGTATGAGTATTAAGAATGTACAGGAAAGAAAGAGTTGTTTACAAATTTTTATTTTTATGTTTTTTCCACATGTGTCAAATTCAACTCCACTGTTTCCAAAATACCTTTTCTTAGAGCTGTAATGTTCAAGTAGCTAATAAACAAAAATTCCTCTTTAATAATTCATAAATTAAAAAGCAATTTGTATGTGATTTTCTTCACTTTGGAACAACAATATATGAAAACGAAATATAAGAGCCCTTCTGAATTTTAGAAAAACAGGTAGCTCATATCCACATACAACCTCACCTATACTTTGACAACGTTAAATTTAGGAAATGAAAAAAAGATTAGAATTCCACGTGTTTTGCTGTATTAAAATATTGCTTATGCAAATTTCCTCATGAATATTACCATTGTAAGATTATAAGCATATATGTTCTTATTCTCTCTTTGAATACGTATCTGGTAGTCTTACCAAGAAAACTTAAACAAGGTTGGTCCTTCACACCAGGTGAATGTTCAAAACACTGTTAAGGCTTGTTCCTAGAGCTGCCAACATAAACACCATAACAGAGATTGTTTTTTTGCAGTCTGTGGATCTAGGCTAGTTGCTGACTGGAATAAACTACTCAAGAACAAGGAATATCCTATTGTCTGTCCATCTGAGAGCGGCTGTCGTGTGTCCTCCTCTCCTGCAGGATGAAAACAAGGTAGACAGTGGCTATACTAAGATGAGGGAAAGCCAGAGGCGAAATAGTGCATCTTGTTGAGAACTAGGACGTTATCTCCACCTTCGTGCTGCATTGGCATGGTTACCTAGCTCCTAGGTTAGAGCTGACTCGTGCTTGGTGGACTCAAGGACTGACAAAAAGGGTGTAAGTCTTTCTACAAATCTCTCTGTTGGATGTGTCCTGTATCTTCAACTGTCACTGAGGCTTAAGAGTTGAGATCTTGATAATATTCAACAGAAGGCTGCTGGAGATATAGCTCATTTTTCTTAATCTCAGTCCTAAACAATCTCAGTTGTATATTTCATTGAAACAATTAATCTGTGGCTTGCTGGGACTTGTGCTATATCTCCTTGCTTACTGTAAAATAATAATTAAAAAAAAGAAATAAAAAAGGGGGAAGTACTATAAGAAGACACTTGGAAAGAAACAAATTGTGAATCCAAGTGTCATGGATCAGCATTTGCTGAAATTCTAATTTATGTTTTAAGCAAGAGTTTAAAAACCAAAACCTACACTTTTCACTGTTGTTCACTTACCTGTATCAATCAGTTGTCCTGTTTCCTACTGTTACCAGTTGGGAATAGCAGGTATTATTTTCTATTTGGAGGGCAGTGGTCTCCTAGCTTGCTTGGTGTTTCTAAACAGTGTGATGTAGGAGGGTATAACCTTTTTTTACCCTAGTAACCAGAAAACATATAGGGGCAGATCAATTCAGAAATAGTGTACAATGGACTCGGGGACTCATGCACAAGCTCTGAGTTTATGGCTTGGATAGCTTTCACAGAACCTTTAACTTTCACAGAATATTCCGGGGTGGAAGGGACCCACAAAGGTCGTAGTAGAAGCTGATTCAGAAAGAGGTTTTCCTGCTTTTGAGGGAGGATTTGCTTTCTATCTACACCTTTCAATGTGACTTAGCATGGTCTATTTGTCTGTTTATCTGTTTACCCCTGCAATGGAGCATTAGACATGTGTAGCATGACTGGACAATTAATCCAGCTGATCTGGAATGCCATTGGATCCGTTGTGACTCCACAGGGCACATAGCTGCTTGGTCAACAAGATCCGTGGATGTGCTGGGGTCATAGCATGTGCGTAACAGATTTTGCTCAGTAATACGAGTCTTGATTCCATCAGGTTTGCAGAAGTAAGTATGGAAAATTAAACCTGTATTCAGGATGGGATTAGTTCTGCTCCAAGATTTCGTTGAAGTTGATGGTTGATGAAGATGCTAAAGAAAATTTTGCACCTCATCCTTATTGAAAGGAGAGAGGAACAGTATTTCTTATTTTTCTTCAATACGGCAAAGTTTCTGGTCAGAAGTCCTGAATTAGCTTTAACTCAAATTGAAGTGTCAATGGCTCTACTGAGCTCATTAAAGGAAGCATTTTAGCTCTCTGTCAAACCACCTGCATTGTTCTGCAAAGGCAGGCAGATATTGATTTGCACACGCAGTAATTCCTCTGAGATGTGCTGTAGCTACGGAGTGCTGCATGTTGCCATGGTCTCTCTTATTTTCTTTAATTAAAACATGACCCTGGCTGAGAAAATCTTTTAAAATGTGTTCGGTTCTTTTGCATTTCTTCCTTGTGATGGATTGGCTATGGGATTCTTTTTCTTACAGTTGATAGTTTCTGAGAAATCATTGACATGTATGGCAGGAAGCCAGGCAGTGGTTCCTTTCTTGTTTCTTTTCTGTCTCTTTTGTCGATAGGTCCCAAATCAGATGCTGTCTTTAAGGTAGGCTAAGCCATGCCTCTTTTCACTGGCTGTATTTGTAGCTATTGTAAGGAAAGCTATGTGACACTGAGCTTTCTTTTTAGGTATTTTTCAGTAATTTGCAATTGCTCCTTGCTAAGAGATTCCTCCTATAGGAAAGCATGTTATCTTCCTGACATTTAAGGACTTGCTCAACCATTTATTTCTTTAAACATATCTTTAACCCTTTTTTCAGCGAACTTAGTAGAAAAAATAGAAATCAATACTCTCATTTTATTTAAACCTCTTTAATGTTCTTATCCCAACCAGTGCAGTTAGCAAGTTTCACTTAGCAGGGTTAACACAGGTAGCTGAGGTCAGACTATGGTACAGGAAATACCGAACAAGTTATCACTGTTCATATGAAACAATTGTAGGACCATAGAATGGTTTGAGTCGAAAGATCACCTAGTTCCAACCAAAAGATACAAACTAATCCAGTTTTTACTAATTACTAAGTTACTAAAACTACTAAATTACTACAACTAATTACTAAAATCCAGTAATTGATCCCATAATGGAGATGACTTTCTTGATATGCTAGACCTTTTTTTGTGTAAATGATGAAATGTAAGTTAAATTCTTACCTTAATTTCCTTGTAGTGTACACTTGTAATATAGTCTTATTGTAACTTAAATTATATAAATGTATCATAAACATGCTCAGATCAGAATACATAGAAGTAAAATGAAGTATCCTTTGCTTAAGCACATTTAGAAGTTCACTTTCCTTGTTGTTTTCTCTTTCGGTTTATAATTGTTTTATTCACAGTTTCTAAGAGGACAGTCTCTACATAATTGTGACATATTGCTTCCTAAGCTCCAGATAAAGCTCTTTTCTAAGTTCATTTTAAGTGTAGAATGAGGCTCTTGAGTATCAGTTCTGCAAAAGCTTGTGTGTATTTAAGTTCTTGAACTGATCACATTAAAATACTTGAATGAGTAAAGTAACTTCTGTAGGCATACCTAAAGAGATGGTACTGTAATCTGCAATCTCATTAGGCTATGTGGAAATTTATAGAACAGTAGAATAACAGTCTTGTAATTATGATCTATAATTATTATGAAATTACATGTAGCTATATCATTCTACCTCAGCTGCTACCCTATAACCTGAGATTTTTATAGGAGAGCAGGCGGCCTCTCCCACTGGCAGTCACTAATATTCCCACAAAAGCAGTTCATAGGGCAAAAGAAATTATTCCTACTGATTAGCAAATAGATTAGAAGGTCTAATTATCTTCCAAGTGTATCAGTGAACAATAAAATGAAATAATTAGGGTCAAGGGATGGCCTGCTTCTCAGCAGCCATAATTTACAAAATGTTGGCATGCAGAGTTCTGAGGAAGATTTATTATGATAGTTTTGTCACTGTATACAGTACTTGCTCTTTCCAGCTATTCTAGATGATAATACAAGGTATTATCATCTAGAACAGATACCTTATAGCTGAATTTGGTGAAACTAAAATTCTTCTGTCTTAGCACATTATCTTTGGGTCTTCATGGTATAGAATGACGGTCATGTCTAGTCACGGTGTTATGCATCACAGCTCTGCACAGAGCACAACTCTCTTCATTCAGTGAATTAACTTTTTTTCTAAATGCCAGCTTTTGATGAGCAATCCAGGTTGGCAATTGCTATCTGTTCAAACTCCCACATCAATCAAGTCCCAAGCAGTTATTTTAATCAAAAGTAGAATATATTGCCCAAATGAGCCAAAGCTATTTCTAGAAGTAAAAGTAGCAACAACTAAGCACTTAGCGTACAATAAATTACTTTATATTACTTGATGGATAATGATTACAGACTTGGAGCAGTATGTTAACAGCAGCTTCTAGCACTGTGGATTTTTCCTACAGTTCATCTATAATAAATGCAGTAGTGTGAGAAACATAAGAATTAAGATTCAAGAAATATCTATTCAATTTCCCTCACAGTTTTACATCTGGTTTTATGTTTTAAGATTTATTCCTTTACCATTAGTTTTCCAATTTCATTTTTTCTCCTGTTAGAGTCAGCTGCATTTTGTGGCATCAGAAAGGTTTTGGTGCACTTGACTGCCCACCAGACTGAGATACATGCCAGTTTACTGGCCTTTGTCAGCTCTGATAGCTGATAGTGACGGGATACAGACCTGCGCAAGTCACAGTAACAGGTTTTGACAGGTTCTGTGAATTGTTAGTTTTTCTTAAGTTTTATTCTTGTCACTATTGCCTAAGGCACTGTGAGCAGAATGACAAAATAGGCAGTGCAGCTCCATTAATGAGCTACCTGTGCTGTTCATACAAGAGAACAATCAGCCTTCTCTTATTCCCCCAGGACATTAAATTAAGGTTGGCAATGCATGAATAACTGCTGCTGAGGCCTGATGCATAGGCTTAGTCTGCAGTCCCCCTAATTGCATCTGTACCTGTAAGCTTATAAAATAACCTGCTTGCATGTGCTGAAGATGTAGCCAGATCAGTTTGGAAGCACGCAGGTACAAAAACAATGTTTAGTGTACCCAAGTGTATTTTGTAGAACGTGAATACACAACCCAACACCAAGCTAAGCAGAGCAGTTTATATGCTGGAGGGAAGGGTTAACATCCAGAGGAAACTTTACAGGCTGGAGAAGTGGGCTCATGTGAAAAACTCATGAAGTTCAACAAGGCTAAACACAAGGTCCCGCACTTGGGTCAGTGCAATCCAATATAAGTGCAGATGAGCTATGAATGGATTGAGAGCAGCCCTGTGGAGGAGGGCTTGGGGAATACCAGTGGTTGAAAAGCTGGACATGAGCTGGAAACGTGGGCCTACAACCCAGAGTGTGAACTGCACCCCAGCTGCATCAAGGTAAGTGTGACCAGCAGGTTGAGGGAGGTGATTCTGGCCTTCTGCTTTTGTGAGACCCCAGCTGGAGAGCTGTGCTCAGCTTTTGGCCCACAAGTACAAGAAAGACATGGACCTGTTCCAGTGGGTTCAGAGGCAGACCACAAAAATGATCAGAGTGCTGAAACACCTCTCCTGTGGACAAAGGCTGAGAGAGCTGGAGTTTGTTTAGCCTGAGGATGAGACCTTATTGCATCCATTCTGTCATTAAAGTGGGCTTACAAGAAAGATGGAGCAAGACTTTACCAGGGCCTGTAATGACAGGACAAGGGCACCAGCTGTAAACTAAATAGTAACCTCATTGCATTAGATCCTCTGCTTTCATGTAACAAGAAATCATTTGTTCTAATGAGCTCATGGAGATAATACACCCCAGCAAGAGCGGTGGCATCTGTGGTTGTTCTGTCAGGCCTCTATACAGGAGGTTGCAGAGCTGCTGTGTAGAAGTCAGGTGTAGGTCCACATGCAGTCCACCTGAATTAGCTGATCTGACACCTGGGTTAACAAGCCATGACTAGATATAACTTGGTAGTTGTGAGTTAGGAAGCTTAGTTTACATAATTAGACTGCATTCAGAAATGAGCTTTGAATCTTGTGCCATAGTGCATTCTGTGAACTCTTCATTATCTGGTTTATGGCTGTGTTGGTCTCAGTTTCTATTTGGGCTTTTTGGTGTTTGTTTGTTTGTTTTCCCTTTATGTTTCATAAGATACTAAATTCCATTAATGGATAAATCTAGGTATAGAAATTGTGAACTTTCCACCCCTACTGTGTTTGGTAAAGAACCACAGAAAGAAATTAAATCCATCTATGGCTGTATGAGTCAAACTAGGTAACTTCCCCCTTAATTATTTGCTCATTGTAGTGCGAAAGTAGAAGACTTTTGTAACAGCACTAGCAACAATGTGTTACATTCAGAGATATTCAACTTTATCTTGAGTCAACTGTGTGTGTTTGAATCCCATGACAGGACAGTAAACTCTATTTCTTCTGTTCTTCTCTTGATCGTTTTCAGCCATGGTGGCTTCTCTGACCTGTAGTGAGGGTAACAGGGTATTTCAGACAAACAACCCAAGTAGTCATCCTCTCAGTCCTGACTGAAATGCATCGCTTCATGTTGTCAGTGGCATCTTTGTAGCTTCCTGACAGACCAAAAGGGGAAGAGAGTATTCACCATGCTGTTTTATGAAGGAAGAGTTTTGTTTGGCTTCTAGACACATTCTGTTTTATTTTAGTAGAGATGGAAACAAACGTATATGAAGTGTTTTTGTTGTTTAAAAGCAATAGAAAAAAACCACAACAATATATTTTCAAAAATTAGATGAAAAGTATGGTCTCTTAAGAGACTTACGGGCAGATGTAAGGCCTGTGGTGGTGGGGAAGTTATACAGTTGCAGTCAGTTTTGGTTTGGAGTTTTCTGCATGTTTTTCCTGCCTCTGGCAGAGGCAAGTAGAGCCTGTCTCTGAGAAATTGGCTTATAGTAAATGTGATAGTATAGTTCTGCAAATTTTACAGAAATGGGAATGTGGGGAACGTCAAGAGATGATATGGTCACTTATGGCATATTTAAATAAGCTCTCTGAACAAAATCCACCTTTACTTGTGGAAGATGCTTTTTTTTTGTGGGAGTGAGTTGAGTTGGGCAGTCTCTGAGTTGTGTAAGAACCTGCATCTTGGATACTGCCCAATAAATGTTATAACAGCACAGTAAGCAGGTTCTGTCTCGGTGATTATGAGTGATGGGCATTGTCACTGTTGCCATGTATGATTTGTTGAATCATAGACTCATAGAATCATTAGAGTTGGAAAAGGCCTTCAAGATCACTGAGTCCAACCTTGGGAAGTGATCATACACAAAGAGCTCACTTAGCTTTGTAAAGGTGCCAATGTAACAGTTGAAAATGTGATTGATCATCTAATATTGATATTTTCTGTTTATTCAATTTAAAATTATGTACCAAAGAACCTCAAAGACTTAAATAACAGACCTGCCACAATTACAGTTGTAGTGCCTGTTTTAACAGGCAAACTGTAGGAGATTTGTAGCTATTTTTGCCAAAATCATCATTCTTTTACCTCCTTCAAACATGTAGTGTTGCACATTTTCATGACTCTGAAATTGACAAAAATGCTCTGTGTACTGGACAGTCTGCTTACTTCCCTGCTGCCCCTGTAGAAAGCTTTTTCTTTGCTTTTGTTTACATTGGCACTCTAGCACCAGGCAGTGGCGAATTAAAAATAAAAATAAAATCAATGAAATAAAGAGTGTGTGTAAATAAAAGGTAGTAAACTCACTTGATTGACTTTTGAATCACAGGAGTGAAATCTCATAGACTTTATGTTGCCTGGATATAACCTTATTCTGTTATTATGTTTGCTTATTTTTAGTCTAGCTGCACTGATTATATATTGGCAGAAGCATTCACTACCTCTTGTGTGAAGTGTAATATCATCTTGTACCTAGGATTTACAATCTGGCTTTGTACTCAGATAAGTATAGAGGAAGTAATAGTGTCTTGTGTAACTTGCATGCTGAAGAGTTCTGGAAGCTTGTGTTATTAATCAGCCTTTTCCTTGTCCTGGCTTTCAATGAAGACTATTTTTAGCTGCACACACACAGAATGACTCCTTGAAGCCACAGTTCTAGAAAGTACTATTAAAGTTTAAAGAACTTTTCTTGCTCACAGAGTTGTAGAGTGCATTAGTTTTATTTTGCACTTATATTCATACACCAGTGGAAGACCTGCAAGCTCTCTGTTGAAGAATCAAGCATATAGATCCATCTTCTTTGCTGATTGTGATAAAACTCTGGGGTTCCCTAGTATGGGAATATTTAATGAACAATTGTCATTCTTCTCCTTTATTTTCATGTATATTGAAAAGTCACTGCATCTCATTTTCTTCTGTGGAAATTAGTACAAGAGCAGTATTGACTTATTTTACATGGCATTTAGAACAGTTAGATCATGCTTCCTTAAAAATACTCTAGCTTCATTAAAAAAAACCCAAAACAAACAAAACCCCCAACAACTGCAGTTACTTCTGTATCTTTTATTTTCCTAAAATATCTTTGAATAATTATTTAATAGCACTTCCTCAAAAATTACTAGTGCTCAGGAGAAAATTGTTTCTGAAATCAGAGTGAACTGTAACATTTATGAATACGATTATCTGTTTCCCCCTCTGTTCTCACAACTTTATTTGAGAAATTAGATATACCTGCAGCCTCCCAATTTGATGTGATAGAGTTTAAATGCCTTTCATCTGATTACTAATTTTTATTTTCAGGATTTTGGTCATTGAATCACAGTTTAATTTCCTTTGACACTTAGGATCATAGATTCTAAATTGTATATTCTAACTTGTATGCTTTCATTAAATAAATGTAGAAAAAATTATGGTCAGACAGAACTCATTCACTTCAAAAAAACATTAGAAGACTCTGCAGTCCTGTGTGGAAGATCCCCCTTCAGCTTTCCAATATCCTAGTTTTAGAGGTGACCTTCACAGAGATTTAACCAGGGATTTAGTGAAAGAAAAACACACACTTGCAAGGAAGCTAGAAAACTGACTGAAAAGTGCAGCATGGCCCACCATCTGTAAGAAATATCCTGCTCTGCTTGTCGGAATTGTGCTCTGAGCACTTCTGCCAGAGTCTGATGAGACTTGACACGTCTAATTCTGTTAGGAGCCTAGAATTTTAGCCTTTATTTTTGGGTTGTAATACATTTTTGGTGTTCAATAAAATATTTATGAAATCTAGTAACTAATTTGAAAAATTATGCTTATATGAACTGCTACCGAACTTTATTAATTTAAACCAGCTAAAAGTCAGGACTTAAAAAGATCCAACATATTTATTTTATGCTTGATTATTTTCCTGACTTTCATATGTCAAGTGAAATACAAGTACTGTACCATAAGAAATATACTGACAAAAAGATACCACAACAGTTCTAATACAGCAGAAAAGTAAAAGAAAAATAATAATGGTGTTACCTGAAGGATGATGCTCTAGAAAAGTAGCAACCAATAAATGCAGAGGTAATAAGGGCAGCAATTTAATTATACATTTTACAGAAAGGTGGCTTTAGTTCTAAATATGAGCTGCAGGCATTTAATTGTTTCAACTTCTAAATGACAGAAAACAATGCAAATCAAATTTGAGGCACATTTTGTGGACTCCCTTGTGTCACATATCATGTAATAAACTTTAAATAGACTAAAAGCATCAAAGGCATAAAATGTCAGTTGAAGCCAGGACTCGGGAGTTTAAGTCTTTTTCAATATTACCAATGGAAGAACTGTCAATAACCTTTAGACAGCTGAAGCTGCAGTGCAATTGCCAATATAAAGATTATAAGAGGCAAGGAGCTTTCAGGTGGTGGTGCTTTTTTTTTTTTTTTTAAGTTAGTTTTCTCTTTTTTATTTAGAGGTATTTATTTCCCTTGATGTAAAATTTTGTGTGTGCAATTTCTTATGTGGGTACTCAGGATTGCCAGATGCTTTACAGTTGAGTCCTAATTTTAAAATATATTTTGTTATCTGCAAGGGTTTTAAAACGTTGCTCACTCTCTTTCACAGATCATTCATGATTGTTAAAGATCAGATCATGCAGGTACTTTGCTTAATAAAACAACCATGAGACTGTCAAAAGGCTGTAAGATGTTAAAGAACAGTTGGAAGGAAATAGAATGCAAAGGGGAATGTAGCATAAGACACTGGACCTATCTGTCTTTCTCATATCTGAAGTGGAACAAAGAAACTGAACAGAGAAAGCAGGTTTCCTTTCATTGCTCTTCAGTGGATCTTCTATCTGTAAGATGAAAGAATCTGAATAAGAAAGGCTTTCCTCAACACCCCCAAAAAGCTGAGAAAAGGCTGATCATTCATAGTGGAGGTTCCTGCTGATAATATTTCTAAAATTCTTAGACTTTTTTTCCTAAGGCAATTTCAAGTTATCCCTCTGGTGATTTCTCACTATGAAGCGGCTCACACCCATATATGTATATGTTCTATTAGCAGGCAAACATAAGAGTTTATTGGTGAAACAGCTTTGTCTTTGCACACCAGTCCCAAGGTATGCAGTATTTTGATCATTAGCAACAACAGCTTTGTGCCCCTCATTACATGAAAGACATTGAGGTGCTGGAGTGTGTCCAGAGAAGAGAACAAAGCTGGTGAAGGATCTGGAGCACAAATCCTGTGAGGAGCAGCTGAGGGAGCTGGGGTTGTTTAGCCTGGCGAAAGGAGGCTCAGAGGAGATCTTGTTCTCCACAACTGCCTGAAAGGAGATTGTAGCGAGGTGGGAGTCAGTCTCTTCTCCCAGCTAATTAGCAACAGGAATAGGCTTCAAGTTGCACCTGGGGAGGTTTAAATTGAATATTACGAAACTTTCTTTGCTGAAAAGGTTGACAAGCACTGGAAAAGACTGCCCAGGGAAGAGGCTGAGTCACCAAACTTGGAGGTATTTAAAACATGTGTAGATGTGGTGCTTAGGGCTGCGGAACTTAAGTGTACCACTTAGTGGTGGACTTGGCAGTGTTAGGTTTATGGTTGGACTTGGTGATCTTAAAGGTTTTTTCCAACTTAAATGATTCTATAATTCTGTGTGTCAATTTATTTTTACTCACTATCATTTGCTCTGTTATTTTTCTCTTCCTCTGTTACTTTAAAAATAGAAGTAATGTGAAGAGAAAACACTGCTTTGTCATTTAATGAGACTAAATTTTAAAACCAGAATAATTTAAGCAGTGAAACAGGTTTCTCAGACAGGAGCGTTTCAGCCCTGAATGAGAAAGTATCTACCAACTGTGTGTACGTACAAAGAGCCTGTAGACAAGGCCTGATTTACCTTGAAGTTAGAGCTACTTCGAGTAGGAAGTTGAACTGCTTGACTTCCCTGACCTATCCTCTAACATAACCTTTGTTTATGGGGGTATGATGTGCAACATATTCTGCTCCTGCTTTATAAATGTCATTCACCATCCAGCTGGTTTTGATGGACCTGTCAGAAAAATAAAATAGATTAAATATCCTGATTTATAAACCTCATGAAGATAAAACTGTGAGTTTAACAATTAATACAATGAGAATCATTTTGGGCTGTAGCTACCAGTTTCTTCATGTCAGTTCTCTATTCTGTTTCAAAACCTGAAAATTTTCCTGTCATAGAGTATGTGTGGATATTCATTAAAAAACTAGATAAAGCATCACAGAAGGTGAAAGATTCTAAATATATGCCATATACCAACATCCTCTTTATCCCATATCTCCTTTCATGTGCTTACGCTAAAGCAACAAAAGGAGAAACGACCTATATGGGAATCTCAGTGTTTTCTTCTACATTCCTGATGATTTTGTAGTCCACTTCTCTACCACTTTAATAGTCCCTAGGGGCTATCATTAATGAAAGATGATTCAGGACAATTCTTGTTTGTCCAAGTCTTAATAAAGACTCAAACTGATTCCCAGTAGCCCATAAAGTAGTAGCATGAGCACTGTCTCTGTTTCAGTATTTAGCTGGTGCACAGGCCACAGGATGATGCTTCTGCAAATGGAGGATCCTTGGTGAACTGCAAGATGAAGCACAATGTGAGAAGACTGCCTGTAAATGAAAAATCTGAAAAGTTATTCTCTTCTGAGCTAGTTTAAAGGAGCACAGCTATGGATTAAAAGGAAAAAAAGCCCAATATTTTGGCCAATATATGGTTTCCTTTGAGATAGCATGCAAAAATAAGGACAGTAAGTTCAGTCTTCCTATCTTCTGTCTTTTTGTGTTGCCTTGAATCTATTGCTTCTTTAAACAAAACTGTGCAAATTCCAGCCCACAGTGAGTTCTAAAAGTACTCGAAGAAGGCCAAGGGTTTATCCCAAGTCTGACCATGACACTACAGAGAATGCTATAGAAGAATCATTGCAGCAGACTTGATACCTCATCAAGAAGCTGCTATCTGGCCTAAATAAAGCCTAAACATGCCTACAAATTGGTAAAAGAGACTCAGTTCAGCTTGAGTCATGGGCCTGAGGGACTTATATGCCCTCATCTTCCAGCATAATATATTATGGTAGTTTTGCCTCTGGTGTAAATCAAAGCAGGATCAGCTTCCTAAAGTGTCCTATTTTTTCTTTTTTTCGTATTTCTTTTAGTAAAAATTTTTAGAAACTTTTTGTCAGAAACAGCTAGAGCTTTTGTACAACTGTATTGTGGTTAGGTAGTTACTGGCAGCTGGGTCATAGCTGATCTTCTCTTTTTTCCCCTATAAAGAATTGTGTAGCAGAGTTGAAATAGCAATAAATAGAAAAAAATGATTTATTTTCATTGTAGGTAAAACTCTTGCCATCAAATAAGAGCTTTGATGTATTTGTACAAAAAAAGTTAGCAAAGAATGTTTGAATCATTCATCATGAAACGTTCTAAAGCTAAAAGGTCAAAAGTTTCTCACATCTGTCAGAAAACAGTCTCCAAAGCCAGAAGACTGCCGGAAACATGCTCAGTCCAACTTGATTTTGACCATTGGGAAGTGCTGAAAATGAGGAAAATAAAGTAAAAGAAAACAGCCTTCAGAATTAAAGGGGAAAAGTTATTTTGAGTTGGACATTTCTTTAGAAAGAGTTGTTAAATTGTGACTTCCCCAAAATATATATACAGCCCTGAAAAAATATGAATCCTGGCAAGTCTTAAAAGCAGATAGAAATAAAATATTTCTGCAGCCTGCATGTTCCCTTTTCTGTGTGCTTCACGAGATGAAAAAGTGATCTTAATAAACAAAGGAGTCAAAGGGCTCTTGGGTGACTCAGAGACAATTCAATGTGTCTTTCTGTATTAAAACTTGAAATATGAGAGAAAGTGAAGGAAAGTTTTACATAATAAGGAAGATAATCTAGGCTTGCTAGAGTATCTGGGGAAATTATGGCATCTGGAAACAGAAGATCTTTAAGTGATACTGCTGAATCCAGGACCATTCTTGTGAATTATTACACCTTTGTTAAATACTTATCTTCCCGCATGAAAAACGTTGTTGCAGAAAGCACTAATAATCTCAGATCAAAGTATTTCTTACTTTGTTTTCCGTTAAGGAAATGAGTTTTGATCAGTCTGCTTGGAATTCTATGATTTGTCTGTTATGTACTAAACTTCTTTCTGAAGTCTTGCTCGGGTAGCCTAAGTAATACCTAAATAAGACCTATACTTACAAATGTCTCTACTTTTATGATTTTATTTTCCAAATAAATAAGCAATGTTTCTTTTTGAAGTGATTGTACAAATATTATGATGTATGCATATATAAGTATATGCATACACTTACTTCTCTTCAGAATATTTCCTCTTCTTTTTCCACATTATTACTAACAGATTAGTACATTACTGTATTTGGGCTTATATTTCTTTTCCTATTTTAGTCTATTTCTACTTTTGAAACCTATTTCTAGTCTTAATTTGTGTTCCTTCTCATTTGTTCATGTTTTTCTTATTTCACTCTCAATTTCTGCATTTCTTTTTCATTTTTCCTGCAATGATAAATACTGATATGGGCAAGAGATTCAGCTCTGCCCTCTTAGGTCACCTTACAAACCCTCCAGGGATTTGTCATGCTGTCTCTATCTTCGAAATCTATTTGAAAATCTTTCATGAGTTATCTTGAGTTATGTGCAAACTTTCATTTCCAGGAGGAGTTTTGCTTATCACTTTATGCATACACTGTATGTGTGTAAAAATATAGCTATGTATTATTTTAGTCTGCTTCTCCATTTCGTTAGGCTTTCTATTTTCATGCTTCATTTTTTTTTTTCTCCTTCACTCTCTTCCCCTCACCCCCACTCCTTGTTAGCTAATATCTGTCTGGTTTCTCTTTGAGTTTCTTCCTCACACATAATACCTTGTGCTCCTGGAAAACACATCTGTTGCAAATTCCCTTGTTGGTTTTTCTGTTTCTGCTACTTGTTCTGGTAATGACAAACCATGAAATTACCTGCATCAACCCCTGCCTTCTCTGTGCCATATCTTTAGGATTCCTAATTATGTAGCTCAGAGTGATGACCTTTACTTTGGCTGCAAAAATTCTATGTAAATAAGCAGCCTTTCACCTGATCTGCAAATGGCAGGATTAGACCTAAATCCTGTATCAGCCTGCACTTGAATGTTTGGGGACCCTCGACTTGCTCCTGTGCTGGGCCCTGGAAACTGAATTAGATACAAGGCAGGATATTTTCTCTAGGTTTCTGGGACTAGTGGATGATTCAAAAGAGCCTATCAAAAACCCCTAACAGAACCCAGTATTTATTCACTCAGAGATGTTACATCCTACAGAAAAAATTCACCTGAGTCCCTCTCATTCTCTCAAGTGTTGGGTGTATCTTGGTCTCCCAAATGTATCGTCCCTCTGTGCCTTAGCCTGTGCTTTGTGGGAGGTACTTTTGAGACTGAATCACCATCTTCTCAGAAAATGTTTAGCTGTCTAAATTTTTTTTTCCATTCTAAAGCTCTAAGATTTAGAACATCACCCATAGACTTTTTAAGCAGCAATCTCTATTTCAGCCATCATCACCTTTACTCAATTTCTTCTCTTTGGCTACTGTTGCGTTTCCTCGTATCCTTTTTCGATAGCCTCAGGCAGGCTGAGATATGAGTCCTAAAAATGTTCTTGACTGTACAGGAAAGAGCTTTACACGCCTGGATCTTGGCAGCAGTAAATGTGATGATATGGCTTGAATGTTTCTCATAGAAAGAGCAGAGCCTCTCAGAGTGCTCTAAATAGAAACAGAGTTACAGAATAATTAGGAAATGGCTATTATGCCTCAATTTGTGTGTGTATCTGGTGAGGAAGGATTACAGAGAGCAGGGAGTGCTCTAACTTATTTGGTGTGCAGATTCTTGCAAATCCAAAGTATTTTCAGATATTCCAGGTGCTGCTGAATTCTGTCTAGCAAGAGATGACTGCTCAGTGTATTTTTCATAGTGGTAAAGCTATTTTTTTCTACCATCTGGAACTTAACCTTATGAAACAAATAAAACTTTAGTATGTTTTTAAGATTTTTTTTTTTTTTTAAATTTAAGCTTAACCCAACAATGTGTTCTTCCTTGAAGGGAATAAGGATATTCAATGTCATGTTTTTTGTGCTGGTGTAGAAATGGTGGAGGAAAACACAAATACTTTGAAATTGATTTTTCTTTATTAATTAAAATTCTGCAGAATTTTCAATGTGAGTGTTTCTGAGATAAACCAAGAAACAATTTCTGTCAGTGGGAAGAATTCTGTCCTTAAAACCTTAAAAAATCTCAAGTCTGCAGTAAAAGCAACATTTATACTGTGTCTAAATTAATTTGTAGGAATAAGAGCACTGCAAATGGATCCTTATACCTAAATCCATTTCTCTGTTTTCAAAAACTGGGCCTCATTTGGTATTCTGATGTATCAGTACCAATTTTTGTTTTATTTTTCTCTCTGAGTTTTAGAAAAAATTATCCCAGTTAGATGTATTCAGTCAGATTGCCATACCTGTAGCATATTTATCTTTGCTTCTCTCTTGAATTTTGTAGACTGAAAGCAAATATTTGCTCTTCGGATCCTTAGCAGATACTGTTACCATTTTGAATCCCACAGCCAGGATAGATGTACTGGGTTAAATGAAGCAGGCACTGAAAGGTCACACCTGATAGCTGACATACCTACAGATTGCTCTGTAACAATACATTTTTCTTTGAAGCATTTTTTAATAAATGCTAGTGAACACTTCAACAATTTGAGAAAGATACACAGAATATTTAGAGATTGTCAGAGCTAGAATACTATGACTGTGCTATCTGTAAGTGTAATGATTCATAAAGAACTTCAGAGAAAATAGTAATGCACTTTTTGACAATAATAGCAAACAAAAAAAGCAATCTCTAGTAACAAGAGCTTAATAAAAGCAAAGAGACTGTCAAAATATACACACTTGCTACTCTAAACCCATGGGTTTCACAGAAAGATATAGAGACAAATTACATATAACAAAAATGTTTATTCTATTGACAGCACAAAAATTGCTCATTACCTGACTTATAGAATGTTCAGACTCCCCAAATTAGTTCATGGTTTGTCTGATGCCATTGCATACTAACTAGTAGATATTGCTAGCTTCCAATTTATTGTTCTTCCCAGATAGTTTGTCTCCAAACAAAAGAATGAAGATTTTGTCTTGCAGATGGGTCAAAATAGCAAGAAAAAAGTGACATCCTTGGACTAATTTTTCTGAATAGCTGAAGTAGGCTTACAGTCATTTCTGTCATATAACAAAAGCTTCTGAGTCCATGTTGCTTGATTCTTAAGATTCTGTTAAATATTTCAGGGCTCTTTGTCATACACCAGAAATGAAACCAATCTCATACAGCAACACTGGAAATGATAAACCCATATCTACTAGTGTGTTTATCTTAAGACATTACCTGAAAATTTTAATAGCATGATTTAGTTGCAGAGATTTCTAAATAGCTGATGATACATTGATAGACAATATAGAGGAATTAATCAGGAATCTAGAAAAAAGCCCTGTATTGGTTTGGCATGGCCTGGTTTTGGGTAGCAGGGGGACCACAAAGATGGCTCCTGTGAGGAAGCTGCTGGAAGAGAATCTTGGTGATGGGCTGACCAAACCCCCATGCCCTGTCTCCCTGTGCTGTCGGTGGGAAGGAGGGAGGAGTTGGGGGGAACGTGTTCTAAGGGCTTATTTTGCTTCTCATTTTCCTCCTCTGATTCTGTTAGTAATAAATTCACTTCGCAACTTAAGTTGAGCCTGTTTCAACCTTGAAGTGTTTCTCCTGGTCCTTATCTCACTCATAGATTAATTTTTAATTTTTCCTTAATTTTTTTTTTTCCTTTTCCCTCCTCTGCCCAGCTGTGGTAGGGGAGGGTGAGCGAGTGGCTCTCGTGGGTGCCTGGTGTTGGGCCAGTGTCAAACCATGACAACTCCAAACACAAAACCAAGCAAAAAAAAAAAAGGAAAGCCAAGGACTTCTTTTTAGAATTTTGCTGGAACTTTAAAGACTACTGTCCCTAGGCAAACAAACATTTATCCCACTATAGAAGGTTTGTATGAAATATGTGGAATAGAGAGACAGAGAGTTGGTTCTTGCAAATTTTGTTTAGAATCTCTGATCCTCTAAGGCTGCAAAGCAGAAGTGTGCAGCAACTGATACAATTTCAGTAAGAGGTGATTCAACAAAGGGAGTCCAAAATTACCACCAAGCTTAGGCAGATCAGTGCAGTCAGCACCCAGTTAGTCTCTACACAGTCACTGGGTTGGTATCACCAGGGCTTTATCAAGACTAAAAAGTGGAGGCAGAAACTCTTGTAAAGGCAGAAATATATCCCTCTCTCCTTTCTCCCAAAGCAGAGTGGATAACTTTTGAGTGAGGAAAGTGCCTTTTTACATGCAATACAGTAGTAGTAATGGCTGTAGCAGTTCCTTGGCCAGAGGGAATTTCTAGTCCTTCATTCCTGGCCACCTTTCTAAAGGCCAGACCTGTATTTTACACTGGACAGCACATGGCACATGTTACGGAGATGGACCTGGGGCCAGTGAGAGGAAGCAGTGTTCCCTATCTTTCCTCTTCCCTCCAGCTGACCTCCTTTTCAGGTTACCTGAGCTGCAAGCACAGAGTGCCTGCCCTGGCTGGAGAAAAGCATCTCCCATGGACAGCCCTGCAGATGGTCACTGGAGCACTGGGCAGTGGAGAGATGGGACTGAACCCTCTCACTCTGAAGGGCAGAGAAGGCCCCAGTCCAACAGTGGAAAATTTGGGACAGAATGAAGGGGATTTGCCATTGCCATCCATCTTTTACAAGAAAGTGGTCCCCAGCACATCAGCTTGCATAGTGCAGAGATCTGCTGGAGCCAGAGGTGGTGGAAAGCCCAGCCGTGCAGGTGTGGGGTGCTGGTGGGCAGTGGAGTGACAAGCCTGAAGTCATTGAACTGTGGGACCTCGGGGCTGGTCCATAACAGAAACTCTCTGTGCCTGTTGGATCTAAGAGCAGTTCAGGAATTAGATTTCTTTATGGTAGTAACTGATTGAGGGGTAGGAACAGGGATAAAGTTCAGGATCATGCTTCTGATCTTCAGCACTTTTTCCTGCCCCTTGCAGGTGTAGATTTTATCTGGTACTTCACCATGAGCTGTGTTGGACATGGGACAAAATGGGTTTTCCCTCAGTAGCTTTTATTTCTGTAGGATAAAAGCTACCCAAGGGCCTAGTTTCTTTCTGCTTTAAAATAATATAAGTGGCTACTATGTGGGAGTTATTTATGTATTCCCGTACCCTATTCTAGTTACTGACACATCATACTGCTGCTTTCTTTTACCAATACGTTTATTGAAGCAGGGTACTCCAGAAGTGTGAAACAGTGCTTGAGGTCTTTTGACTTCAACTATTACTATCAAATCTGTATTTCAAAAACGACATTTTTCTATTTCTGGTGATAGCTGTTTCTCTGACTAAGTCATATAGGGTTTTACTGAGACTTTAAAAAATAAGTTGAGTGGGGTGGATACACTGAGGCAAGAAGCAAAGAATTTTTAATCCACCTGGAGGTGGCTTTCCAGGAGGTCTGTCTTGAACCTCTCACACATGATTCTCTTCTATGGAGTCTGAGAGATTTCAGGAGAGTCCGTGAAAGAAAGTCTGTGATGAACTGACCAAACTTTTAAAATTAAACCACCAATCCACTCAAAGAATCCTTCAAATTTAATTTAAGCAAAGATAAAGGTTAGGTTATTTGTATGACACACACATTATATTTGTGTCTCAGTTTGCCCCACCTCGTACTGGACTATATATGGAATTGAACATGCCTGTTCTTATCCATGTCTTCTACCATGTGGATTCTCCACAAAATCAAGTCTTCTGACTCCAGCTATTAAACAATGTCTTTTATGATACATTATTATTCTTCCACAGTTTTTATTATCAAAATAGTAGCATTAGTTACTCTTCAGCTGGAATTTTGGCAAGAAAAGCAAACTCATTTACAATTTCATCATCTGGCAATCCACGTGACTTATGATTTACAGGGTGTTTGCCGTTGTGGCTATTTTGCTTATTCTGCAGCTCTTTGCCAATAGCAGAAAATATTATGTAATAGAAGTAAACTAAGAAAAAGAGAGTTGGTAGTTTAGATATTTAGAACTAGAAAATAGTCCAGATTTTGGTATGAGCCTAAGCAGCCTGATTGCTCTGGAGCAATTACAGAATTAAAAGATACAAAACATCTACTCCACCAACAATAAACAAAGCAAATTAAATAGTCCTTCTGTCCTCAGACAATGGAATTTAAGGTTACAGCTCTAGCTTTACATCCTTTTGTGCTTCCTTCTAAAGTGTAGAGAGGGGAGTGTGTTTAAGAATATATGAAGCGAGCAGACCCAGTCCAGTGCCACTAAGGCAAACGTGCCTAGCCAGAGCGTAACATGAGCATAGGGTAACTGCAATGTAATGTAACTAGCAGGGTAAAAAGTGGTTCAGCCCCCTGACTCCTGAGTTGTGAAGCTGCATCTAAAGTACACTTTCAGATTCCCAGAGTGAGGAAGATGTTAATGCAGTGGAGCAAATCTAACAGATGGCACTAAAATGAATGGAGTGTATAATGTGCAGGAGAGATGGGTTTGTTCAGTCATAAGAAAGCTAAACAGGGATCTTACTGCTGTTATCAGCTGCCTAATGGTTAGCTATAGAGAAGATGAAGCAGGACCCTTCTCGTGCACTCTAAATAGAAATAAGAGGACACAAGGTACAACAACAGAAAATCCAATTAATCAAATATATGTTCACCATGAGAGTGATCAAATGTAGGAACGTTTTTCCCAGAGAGTCATGTATTGCTCAGAGAGGCTCCACACAGAATATCTCCTTGGAGATATTTAAAACTTAAATAGGTAAGTATCTGAAGAAACTGGTCCAAACCAGAACTGATATGAATCAAAGACTGGAGTAATTGCTCCTCAGAGATCCCTTCTGGGAACTCTCTGTGATTATATAAACAGACTTATTACAACTGTTTTTAAGAAAAAGATGCAATAGCTGCTTTGACAAGATAACATTTGCGAATGTTTCTGAATAGTGCTAAGCAGATGTTGCCTAAAATTAGCAGGGAAAATCATCACAAGTGCAGAACCCTACCCTGAAAACCACTGGATTTGCACCTTTTAGATGTAGGGGTTTTTTTCTGTACATACTCATAGAATCGTAGAATATCCTGAGTTGGAAAGGACTGACAAGAATCATCAAGTCTAACTCCTGGCCCTGCACAGGACAGCCTTAAGAATCAGATCATGTGCTTGAGAGCATTGTCCAAATGCTTCTTGTACTTTGGCAGGTTTGGTTCTGTGACTACTTCCCTGGGGAGCCTGTTTAGTGTCCAACCAACCTTTGTGTGAGAAACCTTATCCTAATATCCAGCCTAAATCTTCCTGATACAGATTCATGCTGTTCCTTTGGCTCCTGTCACTGGTCACCAGGGAGAAGAGATCAATGCCTGCCCCTCTGCTTTGCCTTGTGAGGAAGCTGTAGACTGCAATGAGGTGTCCCGTTCTCCTTCTCCATATTGAACAAATCAAGCAACCTTCTTGTGCTGTGACACCCAAAACTTCCCCCAGGACTCGATGTGAGGCTGCCCTAGTGCAGAGCAGAGTGGGACAATCCCCTCCCTTGCCCAGCTGGAGATGCTGNGCTGGCGATGCTGTGCCTGATGCACCCCAGGACAGGGTTGGCCTCCTGGCTGCCAGGGCACTGCTGACTCATGTTCAACTTTCTATCGACCAGAACCTCCAGGTCTCTTACTGAAGAGCTGTTCTCCAGCCTCCCACTCCTCAGTCTGTATGTAAAACATGGTTGCCTTATTCCAGGTGCAGAATCCAGCATTTGTCCTTGTTAAACTTCATATGGTTGGTAATTGCCCAACCCTCTGATTTGTCAGGATCTTTCTGAAGGACCTCTCTGCTTTTGACGGAGTCAGCAGCTCTTCCCAAATATCTGTCATAGGTAAACTTACTTAGTATACTTTTTGGTCAATAATACAAGTAATTTATGAAGACATTGAAGAATACTGGCCCTAAATTGGAGGCTGGTGAAACCCCACTAGTGATCAGTCACCAGCCTAATGCAACCCCACTCATTATAACCTTTTGTGCCTGACTCTTGAGCCAGTTGCTCACCCATCACATGCTGTATTTATCCAGCTGCGTGCTAGACATTTTGTCCAGGAGAATACTGTAAAATAGAGTATCAAAAGCTTTACTGAAATCTAAGCAGATTACTGGCTTCCTTTGATCAACTTGTTCGGAAAGCAAATTAGGTTGATTGTGCTGGAATTTGCTCTTGTGAAGGTGTACTGGATGTGACCAGTGACTGCATTGTCCTTCAGGTGTTTTTCAATAACTCCTAGAATAATCTTCTCTGTAATTTTACCAGGCCCTGAAGTGAGACTGGAAGGCCTGTAGTTTCCAGGAACAATCTTCTTGACCTTCCTGTAAATTGGGACAAGGTGTGGCAGCTTCTGGTTGATGGGGACCTCTTTGGATTCCCAAGACCATTCAAAAATTATAGAGGTCTCATGATGATGTCAGCCAGCTACTCAAACATTTATGTAGTCATATAATCTCAGTGAGACAACCAGCAATTCTGATGATGCAAGTGATTGCCCTGGCATATGAGTCACGCTAGTTTTAGCAGTGCAGATTTTTTTTCCTAGGGAAATCAGGACTACCTCAGAAGTTAGGGTTGTAAATGATTGCACTGATTATTGATTAAATGGGGAACTGCATAATTGCTTCACCTCAGAACATGATTAATTTGATGTTAGTGGTTGAATACTGCTACAGGAGCATAAAAAAGATGCATTTAACATATGGGTTATCTCTTCTGGGTTGATTAATGCTGGGAAATTTTTGTGGCACTGAAGCTATATACATACACACACATAATTGTAAATAAAGTAATTTGTTTTAATCCATCATACATATATATATTTATAAGGAGGCCTTTAAAATTAAACCATAAAAAGGAAGCATACAGAAAGTAGAAGCAGGGATATATGGCCTGGGAGGAACATGGAGACCCAGTCCAAGCATGCATGGGGACAGAGTTAGAAAAGCCAAAGCCATATGGATTTGAATCTGACAAGATTCAGGAAGGGCAACAAGAATGGCTTCTACAGGTTTATCGGCAGCAGAACGAATATCAGGAAACATGAGGGCCTGCAGATGAATGTATCTGAGGGCATGGTGACAAAGGATATGGACAGAACTGAGGTATTCAATGTCTTTGCCTTTGGGAATCCCACATGCCTGAGATTGATGGGGAAGTCTGGAGCAAAACAGACTCGCCCTCAGTGGATGGGGACCAGGTTTGAGAATACCTAAACACACTGAGTGTATTTCAGTCTGAGGGACTCACTAGTGCAGAGGGAGCTGGCCAACATCACTGAGAGGTTGTCCTTAGTTAGGTGTGAGAGGTTGCAGTAACTGGGAGAGGTTTTTGAGGGTGGCAAATATCATCCTTCTATGATGAGCTGACTGAATTGGTGGATAGAGTGTAGTATTGTTTTTTGACCTTAGAAAGACTTTCCAACATGTTACATCCTCACAGACAAGCTGAAGAACCATGAACTAGATATACTAGACACTGAAGTAGATTGAAAAGTGGCTAAAATTCAGGGTTTAAGGGGTTGTGATCTGTGGCATGAAGTCCAGTTTAAGACTAGTGACTTGTGGTACCCAAGGATTATATGGGTCCTATACTGTTTAATATCTTCATTAATTTTTTAGATGGTGGGTCGAGTGCACCCTCAACAAGTTTGGAAGTGATACAAAACTTGGGTGGTTGATAGACCAGATGGATGTGCAGTCATTCAGATAGATTGCAATAGGTTGGAAAAATGGGCCAATAGGAATGTCCTGCCGTTCAATGAAAGGAGATACCAAGTCCTGCACCAGGGGAGGAATAACCCCGGGCAGCAATACATGTTGGGCACCAATTGGATGGAAAGCACCTTTGCAGAAAAGGACCTGGGAATCCTGGTCGATAAACAATGTGAGTTAGTGATGTGTTCCAGCTGTAAAAGCAGTCAATGGCCTCCTGGACTGTAATAGGAAGACCATTGCCAGCAGATTGAGGGAGATTATTCTTGTTTTCTGTAGTAATGTCCAAAGAGAAGAAAAGAATGCCATGAAGAACGAATATTGCCTAGAGGCCTGGTTGCATGCTTAAGAGGCAACTTTTACAGTGCAGACTTTTATAAATTTTATGTGAAATGCTATTAGTAGATCTTGTTTTGTTTCAGGAGGATCTGGGTTTAGGTAATTTAGAGATTTAGGCCTCTGGCTACTTATGTTCAGACCCTGGAGTGTAGGTGCTGTGCTCAGACTGCTGACATAATGCTTTCAGCTGTAAAATAAAGTGATCCTAAAAGTCAGCACTCTGAGTGAGAGGACCACTAGATTTGGATAAAGGGGAAATACAGAAAAACAGGATGTCTCTGACATTTTATCACTTTACCTTGGGCCCCTGCTTGCAGCCCTGAATCAAGCCTATGGAAAAACTGCAGTACAGCACCCACCCAGTTCAGCTTTCAGGAGTTAATTAGAAGCTACTGCTGTCTGGAAATGCTCACAGCACTTGCTTTTTATACAATAGCCCTACGGCTAGAGCACCTTCCTCAGGTTTGAGAAATTTCGTTTTAGCAAGCTCAGCTTATCTTATGTCATAAAAGCATTGGATAAACTGAAATAAAAATATGAACAAGTTTTAAAGGCAAATTAAAAAAGAATCACTTTCTGTAAATTTTTGTCTTTGTTTTTATCACCCGTGAAGTGATTTTGACGTATCCTATGGAATGAACGATAATTTAAGTCATGCATTGCTCCTCATTCTTGTCTGTATCTTAAATGTGAATCACCTTTCAAAAAAAGTCTCATTTTATGATGGACTGGCAACAGTTATGTCTCTAATTATTATATCTATTAATATGGGACAATTCAGTTGACACTGTATGCATGCTCACGTATTCTTACAGGCCTTAGACGTCTTGTTGCACATACAAAATACATTATTAAACTCTGCTCTTTTAGTTATAAGTTAAGAGTTACATAATTCTGTTGCATGATAATAATGATAATGCCCCCATCAAATAAAGGGACTGAACTGTCATGGATGAAACACATGGATTAATAAGGTTTTTCAGCATTTACTTTGATTATAATAAACTTCTTGACAGTCAACAAGTCTGAATTGATTGTTGGCATTTTTTTGGTGATATAAAGGATATGGATAATTATGTATGTGTTTTCTCAGGTCTCAACTGTCACAGAGTTAAATGACTGTCCAAAAAGTTATCTGGAAGGAAGATGACTGTATTTATTCTTGTTTAGTATGTGTTCTGTGCTTACTGTAATATTTGATATAAACATTTAGAAAACGGCTCTTCTGTTTATACCTGGCTCTTAAGAATGGCAGAAATAATTCTTAATCAGGTGCTTTGGTTGCCATGTGACTCTTTTGAATCTTACCTGCTTCTTGTTGCCTATCACTTTCAGGAATGCTGTGTTTCCCCACTGTATTTCAGTCTTCAAGGGAATAACTAAAGTGTAAACATTACGAATCACATATTTTTAGCCTGATTTTGTATAAATGTGTTCAGAATATTGTATTTGCACAGAGTATTTACAAGCTTCAGCAGCAGTTACAGCAGGTAGCCCAATGCTTTGGGAATTAGTCAGGTTCAAGAATTTCTTTAGCTGAAGACCACACGATTCACAGTAATGATTTCTTATATGATCTTCTGAAAACTTCTCTTTTGATTCTTCTTTTATCTTTGTATACTGATACTGGGAATCACCAGATGCCTTTGCTAGTCTACCAGTATTGGCTACAACAAGCCAACATGCAGTAACACCTCAGAAGTACGTAAGGAAGTGCACCTTAGAGTATGTAATACAACACAGAATTTTCATTCTGCCTCTGAGGTTATTTTTGTATACAGTCTAAAATAACTTATAGTTCTAGATATCTTTAATAATCTTTCAGTATATAAAACTTCAAAGAGATAGCTTCCATATCTTTAGTTCATGCGTTCAGGTCATTAGAGCAGAATAAATCCTAGTAGCTTAAATTTTCTTGCTGTTATCCCAGAATTTTATTTATGAGAATGAAGGAAAAGTATGAGATTAACTAATAAAAGGAAAATAGCACATGTGATCATGTCCTCAGCTGGAAACTGTTTCAGGAACTCAAAGTTACTTGTGCAAAGTTAGGCACAATATTATTTTGGAATCTAAGATTCAGGTCTTTTTGGGCAGCATCAGTCTAGAAATGGTAACGTTATAGGAGCATAACTGCACTTCCTAGCATTTTTTTTTTCACTTTTTGTTTTTTTGAAGATGTCACTCTGTCATGAAGATTTTTATTTTAGAAATGTAAATCATGCAAATGGTAACTTCAAAGGTCAGCTTTAATCCATAGTGAATAGGACTTTCTAGAACGTATTTAAAGATTCCTGGTAAAAATATTTGTCTTTTGTGATTTGTGACAATGTGATCCTACTATAAAGAAACCATTAAACTAAGTGGGTTTCAAAATCTAGAGATAAAGCATTATTTGAAGTGTGACACAGTTACCAAATTGCAGCTGGGGCTTTGCCATTGTTAGTAGAAAAAAAAATGCTATAGGATTCATAAACATGCAATTTAGAGTCAAATATTGTTGTTTCTTGTTATAGAACATGGATGTTGAAACAGAGATTACTCAAGAGATTATGGTGATTGAAGTGTATGCCTTTTCATACCCTGCAAGTGCTGGAACACTCTATTGAGCATGACACCAGTTTATGTCCAATGCCCCGTTGGTCTCACATATTTAAATTTTTAGTGGTCATATAAATGCATGGTGATTTTGAATACTCATCGTTGTGGATTTTTTTGGGTCCTAGCTAAAACAATGAGACCTTGAACTGAACGCATCCAGTCAGTGATATTTGTTACAAATACTAAAAGTGTGGGCGAGAAAGAACCCCCACCAATACGCAAAATTCCTGAGTGTGCATTAAACAAAATTTAGTATTTAAGGACAGACCAGAATAATGTTTTTTTAAACCAAGTGTGTCAGTGAAGTATTTTGCAGCAGGAAGAACTGCTGCATGCACTTCCTGAGCCATCAGAGCCCTGTCGTGATGATGTCAAATAGCTCAGAACAGAGCACAGCCAATGTACAAGGCAAAGGAGATGTCTGTGCTCCAGGGTGGTGCAGGAGATGAGGATTTTGTCTTTACCAAGGAGCTCAGGGTAGTTAGGGTGCTAGTATGAAGGGCTGGAAGAGAGGCTTTGGGTATTTAAAAACAGAGCTTGAGTTTCTGTGATAATCAGTGCAGCTTTTGTGTTTTGGGCTGAACACACTCTGCCCAGCATGACTAAAGACTCTCCTTCTCTAACTCAACCTCTCAGAAGAAGCAGGCTGGGCAGCTGCAGACTGTGAATGGTGTCTTTTAGTCCTCAGCCTGAGGTGGAAACTACATTATCAGCTTTCCCGTGTGGCAGCAGTTGTGCTCTTGCTCCTGAGTATCATTCAGTTGCCAAAAATCATGTGGTAACAAAGTTGGCAGCAGTTTGAGGACTTGCTGTTTGGTTTAAGGTCAGGAATATTTTCTAGGCCCTAGTGTAGGTGCCATCTTATTTGTGTGCTTCCAATAGTGCAGTCAAGGACAGTTACAATAACTGTGATGTGAGGCAATTTGAAACTACAGTGTTGGTGAAATTATTTTTTTTTAAATGCTACTCTGCTATAGTTATTGCACTGGGGGAAGCACTGCAGAAATTTACTCTGTTACCTACCAAGCAGAAGTTCTGAAGTCAGAATGAAGTCCTCTGTCGTTTGCGTTCTTGACTTGAGAATTGTAATATTACACTTTGAAATGTTAAATATTTCCTGTTGTGGTGGTTTGAAGCCAGCCACCAGCTAAGTTCCCACCCAGTCACCTGCTTTCTGTTTCCTCTCCACATCCCCCCCTTCCCTTGTGGAAGGGCACAAGCAAGAAATGCTCATGAATCAAGATGAAGGCAGTTTAGTACAAGAAGGAAACAACCCAGCAAGTGATGCAGATGTGATCCCTCTCCACCTCCCACCAGCAGACCAATTTACCACCAGTTGCATGAGGAAATAAAACCCCTCCAGGCAATACCCTCACTGTGCTCCTGGGTCCTGATAAAGTTGAGCACCAAACTGCTTGGTGCTTGCAAGATGGTGGAGATTCTGGACTTTGCCACCAGCAGAACAGTAAGATCTGACAGGAATTTCATATTGAAATATAAAATGCCTATGGGGATGGAATGTTCCAGGATTAGGAAGTAACTGAGATAGTGCACAACTGAGTTCTGGTTTCAAGAGAGAATTTGGCTGTGTAATGTTTTTTCAGCTCTGTCCCTGAGTTCCTAACCCCATTATATACTATGTGTGTCTATGAAAAATGTAACTATTTAATGAATAGCTGTTGAGAATCCTAAATTATTCACTGAAAAATCTCAGAGCCTTATTAATTCTGGGGTTAAAATCCATTTTTGATCAGTCATGTTATTAAGTGTCTATTGTGGAGTACTGATAAGGTGCAAAAGATTACCTTTTAAATTACTGCCTTTTCACCTATGAATACAGTTAACATCTGAGGACTTCTTCACTTTCTGTGAGAATGAAAAAGCCTGTCAATGAAATGATTGGTATTTTGAGCTAAACTCTGCGGAATTAATGCTTTCAGATTGAGTGTTTGAGTTCTTGTAGCGTGGTTCAAGCTGAAACAGAATGCTATTGTTCTCCTGGAAGCTTTTCTGCTTTCCCTTTTTGTATGAAAATGGTGACGGCCAGAGCTTGCATTTTTTGGCCCTTTCCCACCCAAGCTCTGATATTGCAGCAAAATGTTCCGTGTTTCTAATGAAGTCAGCAGAGTAGCAGTTAGCCTCCTCTGAACTACAAAAAAAAGTTCTAAGGCTATGTAAGTAGTCATGTGCTTCTTAATGACACTCAGTTCTCTTCAAGCTCAAATCCAACATAACATATTTGTATATTTCATCTGAATTAAAAAATAAAAAAAGGTATAGAAACTAAAGCTGTTCATTCTTCGTTATGAAATTAAGCTTGATTCTTATTTAAGAATGTTGTAAGCATATGTGAGTAAAGGTTGTGTTGTGCTACATACAAAAAAGAGTTCTGAATTTTAGATTTTGGCACTTTAATTATAAGGACGAGTGAATAAAAGTGTTTTTCTAGTTCATGTTTTTCTTTTTTTTTAAATTGAAATCTTGATTTCAATCTGAGCTTGTCCACAGGTCATTCCTACCTGCCCGTTCATGAACCAAAAACTGACAGTCTGACCAGGTGAATGTGAGCATTACTGTTTCAAAAATAAACCATTTCACAATCCTACATCTGCTTAGCTAAATTTCAACATATAAAATCAAAAATGAATTTAACTTATTAGCTGCCCCTGAGTCTCTAGTTTGGTAACTCTGGTGGCTGGTATGTGGTGCAGAATATTACTGGACCCAGTGGAAAGGACAATCAGAAACCTCTGAGACCTTGCCTTGGAGAATGCAACAGAGAATTGACCCACAATGGCTAAAAAGAAGTATATCCAGTCCAATGAAAATATTTTTTCTGATGAAGTATTTGTTTAATTTTTTTTAAACTTAAATGTAACGCTTATATATACTTAATAATGACCTTACAGAATTGTACAGCAGTTCTTGAGACACAACATCCACCCAACCCATCCCCAAATAAAAGAAGAAAATGTAGATAAATGCTAAAAGGTTTTTGGGGTGTTTGTATTTCCTGCATGACTGTATAGTAAAAAATGTATTTCAATGAACTTCACTAAAATATGTAAGGAGACGAGGTGTATCTATGTTCACCTGTGTTGTGTATTGACCCCAGCCAGCAAGTAGGTGCCCACAGTGCCATTTGCTCCTCCCTACCCTACCTTTCCAAGAAGACATTGGACAGGATAGGAGTGGCAAAAGGGAGAAAACCTCAGAGTTGGAATAAAGACAGCTTAAACAAGTGAAGGAAAGGGTGGAAAAACCTCAAGTAATGCAAAGGCAGCCACTCACCACCTCCCATAAATGGAGCAATGCCCTGCCAGTCTCTGAGCAATGACCAACTTGGAAGCACTCCTTCTTTCTTCCTCTACCCAAATTTTTATTATTGAGCATGATGTTTCATGGTACAGAGTATCCCTTTGGCCAAATAGGATAAGCTGTCCCGGCTGTGCCCCCTTCCAACTTCTCGCCTAT
Organism: Pachycephala philippinensis; assembly: GCA_013397055.1. Taxonomy (NCBI): domain Eukaryota; kingdom Metazoa; phylum Chordata; class Aves; order Passeriformes; genus Pachycephala; species Pachycephala philippinensis. The sequence continues at coordinate 213,088 of VWZT01012678.1, read as the reverse complement.
CTCAGCCTACTTGCTTATGAAAATTTTCACACATGTAAATTTGATACTCTGGAGCTGTTATTACATTTATTTTTCTCTCTTTCTTAAGCTAAATGCAATTTATTTAAAATATGCTGGATTTTTGTCTCTCAAATATGAGAGCAGAGATGTGGCAATATGCTCTGAAAGGGTGGATTGAACTCTGCTTGCACTAGGGTATCTCTGCAATTTAATCTTTTGTCTCGGTCAATTGTATTTTCTTTTCTGCTCCCAGAAAACACATTTTTGACCTTTTATATCTGTCAACAATTTTGTTTATAGCTTTTTGAGTGATGGGTTCTGAAGGAATTTTTTTGTTTTCTGTATCTTTCTTGAAGCCTCAACACAAATACCCAATCTGTTGCCTAAGATTTTTATTCTCATCACTATTTAAAGAAAAATGTTCTTGTTCTTTTATAAAATATGTATTTTAAATTTATTTAGGCACATTGCTACATTATGCATACACAACTTTAATGATAATTCTGTCTTATCAACATTGATATCTAATTTCCATTTACCACATAAATACTCACACATCAAAGCACCATACTAGATCTCAGTACCCTGAAAGCATGGACAGAGCAAACTCAGAGCTGGTTATGGGTGCTCATGGTGCAGATCTGTAACAATTCTGAGTACAGAAGGGAAGAGAAATTAATCCCAATACTCATTGTATTGTATTCACTATAAGATAACTTCTGTCAGTTAGGACACTGGAGATACAGTTAGTATCCCTAAAATTCATTATTAGCTCTTACATTGGATTTTTAAACTGTGAATGCTGCTTATCTGTGTGTGTCTTGATGGCTAAGTAGAAGATGAGTTGGTTTCCTGGGATGATCTGGCTGTACTCCAGTAGTGACTCCGGTTGTGTGTGGTGTGTGTTGAGAAGGGCACTGGGAGGTGAATTCTCTTCAGCAGTGTGGTGTTTTGTGAAGTATTTCCAGCATATTAGGCCAGCCTGGTTTAGTTTTTAGGATACAATGCTTTGTATGCTGTGTTGTTATAAGCAAGACACTGGCCTTTATTAGGGAACCACAGAATAAAAATCTAAGTCTGCATTAGCTATTCTATTTATGGGCTGAAAATAAGAAACAGTGAGGTGTGATGGAGACCTGTGAGTAGGCAAAGGACACCGCTAAATTCATTTTATATAGAAGACAAAGCTATCAACTGGATGCTGCTCTGTTACTCTGCCATGGAGCAGCATCAGGTCTGAGCTGCCTCTCCTTCTGCTGTGGAGTATTACTAGTAGCCAGGGCTCTCTGCAGTAGATGAAGAAATTTCTTTCCTTTTTCTTGGAGAAAGAGCTCTGAATACACTAACAGAAAGGACCAAATAACAATCACCAAATGCTGATCCTAATGAAAAATGAAGTTGCAGTTTAAGCCCTCTCACTGCTTCCGTATTTGACTTTCTGCAGGGTATAAAATACAATTGACTGCTCAGTTCAGACTCCCCACAACACTTTGCAGAGGAGTTAGTCTCTTAAATGGTTTGATTGCTTGCTGAAGGCCTCGGCTGGTGCTGATAGGTTGTTTTTGTTGTTTTCTGAAGGTGGAGCAGTTCTCCTGGCACTCTCAGGGCTCTCAGTAATTCTTATACCTGAACCAGCACTGCTACTGTCTCCCTCTGAGACATCATTGTCAGGTTCTGCACTTTTCCCTGGGACTCTGAGGAATTGCATGCTTTAGATAAGAATTATCCAGGCATGTTTAGTAAAGCTTGTTACTAGATGAAAGCAAAACAGCTTTGTCATCCTGATTTGCTCCTGATCGCAGCTGCTAACTGGGGCAATCTTTGCCCCATGGTACCAGAAAGTGCAGGACCCTGAAGAACAAATCTATACAAGATTCTATAAGGAATTTAAAATTCTCAGGCTCAGTTTGAATGTGAATTTTATACACATGCAGTTTTTATTACGACAATGATTTCACTTTCTGCCATTACATTATTTTTTCTTTTAATTTTGTATTATTTTGCAGCTTATCCACTAATATTTGAACTGTATTGTCACTTACATCTTAGTCTGTTCTTTATGCCTTTAGCTATTTGACTTTACACTTTTTATATTAGAGAGTATATATAGGACATGCAATTTCAGTGGTTTCTTCCTGGCTAGGAAGAATTGTAGATTGGCATGTTATTACTAGTAATGGCATGTTATTACCATTCAGGCAATTTGGTGACATGAAATTCACAAATAGCTTTGGGAGATGCTCTGTAGGCATGCTGGTAGGCCAATAAATATACCTTGTTCTTGTTAAATGATTGTTTAAAGCATTTTGAAAGAATGTTTTAGTAGTAATGGCACAAAATAAAGGATACTGTACAAAGAAGCAGCAGAGGTCACCAGCCTAAACATATACAGAATCAAACCAATGAACTATACCAACTCTTCATGGCACATGAAATTGTCTTTCATAGACAAATCTCTGCCTATACTTGTTACTTATTTTTGCTGGCTGACTAGATGCTAAGGAAATGGCTATTACATGTGACCAGATTTTTCTGCCTAGAAACTGTAAGATTGTAATTGACAGATGTCAGCCAGTAAAATCCACATTGGTCTGTCAAGCTCCACTGAAAGATTGCTGTGAGCTTCTTTCTGATTAGCCTCAGTGCTGTGCTTTAGCAATTATCCGTTTCAATCATCCACAGGGATTCTTCCCTACCTTTCATTAATTTGGAGGGCCATCCACAAGGCTTTTGATGATGTGTAATCCCCAGGATACTTCTCTGTGGATTTTATGTGTTTTATGATAGAGGGAAAATGCTGAGATCGAAGTATAGATCTGTGGAAGGGAACGGACACGGCCATTGGCTCCACCCTCCATTCTCTCTCTCACTTGCGAAATGTGCAGCTTCGTTCCCTATTCTGCAACACACATCTCCTGAGGCTAGGTGTGATCCCACTGCAGCACACTGGAGTGTGCCTTTTGGACACCCTGCCACACACTAGCAGTGATAAAGATCACTCTACTTCCCTTCTGCTACCATTTTCCTCTTGAGATTGGTAACCCTGCTTCACTATTCCAGTAATGTGCATTACTATGTAGTTTTTTCATACTTCCTTCTACATCAAATAATTTGTAACTTTTAAGGTCTGTTTTGCTAGTGAAGGAAGAAAGGGGCGGCATGAAACAGGTCAGGAATACCGATCCACTTAGCAGTAAAAATATACAAGATTGAGAATCAAGTACAGGTCCACTCCCTCTATGCACTCAGAGAAAAAAAATTAAAAAGAAGCTAAGATATTATATTTATTAAAATGATTTCTAAATGCAGTGTAAAAATGAGGTGAGGATTTAATCTGCATTGTGAATGAATCTTTTGAATTTGTATCTTAGCCTGAATATTGTAATGACTCCATTCTACAATATTCTACTGCTTCTATGTAACATTTCGTTAGGTTTTTTTAAAGAAACTGAGAGACAAGATCATATTAGATTTCAGAAATTGAATTTGGATGAACCCAGATTTTGGAAAGCTGTGTATTTAATACAATTTTCAGACTGTCTGTTTGACTGTGAGCCAATGACATTGTGCTCTGTGGACAGTAAACAGAAAGTTGAACAGGACTCTGTAGCCAAATAATTTGATTCACCTTCACAGTCTAAGAAAAGACATATGCAAATTGTTAAGATCAAACAACTAAATAGACAAGCTTTGGAAAATAACGGGAGAAAATTTATCACTCTTTTTTTGGTTTAATTACAAAGATGGGTCAAGTAAGATTCATTATAATGTCTTTGAGAAAGCTACTAAATCTTGGAATCATATAATGGTTTGGGTTGGCACAGACCTTAAAGCTCATCTTGTTTCAACCCTCCTGCTATGGGCAGGGACATCTCCCACTAGACCAGGTTGCTCAGAGCCCCATCCAACCTGGACTTAAACAGTTCCAAGGTCTGGATATCAACAACTTTGGGCAACTTGTTCCAGTGTTGATGCACTATTTTTCCTGCTAGGCCTAAGTTTTAGGACTTCCTCTCTAGTCTGCCTTAAAAATGATGTATGAGGTCATAGAAAAGAGTATGGAGAGTTAGAAGGGGAACTATTTCTATGGAATTCTATGATACATAACACATTCAGATAGTTAGGTCCATGTTACATATGTGTTACTTCAGTTTAGAGAAGGAACACCAAAATGGAGCAGCTCTTTACTAACAGTTCATGAATAGACCTTAGGAATTTTGAATACAAACTCTGTTAGCATTTGATATTGAGTGTGTAGCTAGAGATGGTTTACTGCTGTGCACTCATTTGTCTCATTTTCCTTGCACTCTTTTGTCCTTGCCTAATTTTCTCTTTTTTCCTTCCTGAGTTCACTAGTGCTCTCTCTGTAACCCTTGCTCTTTTATGCCTACAACTCAGAATCCTTCTACCATCTCACCCTTTATAGACAGATTCCTCTTGTGTGCAGCCTGAAGGGGACTGTGTGTGCATTGTGAAAGGAGCTACGGAAGGTCTATCCTTTTCCTGATATCCAGTGGTGGAGTCCAGCACTTGACATCAGTAGAGAGAGACCATTGGCGAGGGCCTCCACAGAGCCAAGGCAGGCTGTTGACAAGGGCATCTTAGGTCCCCACAAGCAGGGGCTGGAAAACTGTTAAGATGGAATGGTCATATACTAGACATCTGCAGAGGAGCTGGAGCATACACTCCAGGAATAAAATTGGAGGTCTCTTAATTTTAAAAAATGTGTTCTGTGCACATATGAGTGTAAATCTTCTTATAGATTACCTGTAAGTTGCTGCTGTCTTAAAAGGAGGTATAAAAGCACAACTATTTCTCCATTCTCTACTTGAAAAATGACTTTTTTTCCCTTTGCAGAAGGCTGAAATCTTCATAGTAAAGAAGACAGAAGCTTATTTTATAAGAGCCTAATTTTAAGAGTTTCTAAATGTAAGAGGGCTTGTAATGTTATATTGCCTTTCAACTCTTTTTGTGATAGTCAACAGGATGGGAGAAAGAGGCCCAGTGAAGGTATGGGTACAGAGTCCAGAAGAAGAGCTCAAAGTGGAATATTTCACTCTGGAAAATAAAAAGTTGCCAGAGGTATAGGAAACTGCAAACCCAATCCTAGAGTGGAAGGAGTCAGGCACGGTGGTGCAAGCACTCTACCTGATGGACTACATATAAACTGACCATTTTTTTTGCTACTCTATGCTGTTCTTCTGTCTTGCTGTCTCCTTTATCTGGCATATTATCTTCTGAATTTCTCTGAAGATTTTAATGCTTGCTTTCATTTTTCTATCTTTTTTGATGTTCTTCTCCTCTCTGCACTTCCTGCCCTCCCCCTGCCCTTGCCTCTCACCCTCTTTCAGGATGTATCAAATCTGGCACTGTACCAGTTAGTCTGCTCAAAGGAGAATGGCTATTTCTGAAAACTCATTTGCTGCGAGGGGTGGAGTTTGCCAAAGTCCCTATTCAGTTTAAGGGACAAATAGCTGGCTTTCTGCCTGTCCTAAATGCATATTCAAGCAATTGTCCTAAACAAAGCCAGGATAATGAGAAACTTCATAATGAGCTGAAAGCTGCATATTTCCTCTTTTTATTATGCCCTAAATAGTCTAATGATCTCAAGTTATAATTTAGTTAGCAACATGAAGTTTAAGTGAGATGATTATGAGGATAGTGTTTGATGTAAGAGACATTTACAACCCTTTAAAAATAAAAAAGGCAAATTATTCTCTTTCTCCTTAAGCATGCTCTTTGCCTCAGTACATGAATGAATTAGTGACAAATAAATAATCATTGAGTTTTCTTTGAATGGAATTCTCTAACTGTCTCCAGGCGTCATCATAAATTGCACTATCACAACCTTAAGTTACCCGCTCTCAATAATAGAAGCAGGCAAACAAAATGCTATCACTGCGTGTAAGACAAAGAAACCCCAAACCAACCCTTACTGATAATGATTACAAGTGACAGTTACTTTCATGCAATCCATAAGCTGGGGTTTTGAACTTGCAGTAGTGCCACATCTCATTATACAAAGTGATTGTGGCAAGGGAGAGGAAAACAAACAAAAAATAACATTCATATAACATTGAGGGACACTCAGTTAAACAGAAACATTTCACTTCAGGAGTCTGTTGTGTCAAAGAACACAATTATTAAGTGTCTGGTATAAATCAGATTTATATGAAAATCTCACTCGAGTTAAAAAATAGCACACACTTTTATCTTCCATAGCTTAAGAACCATCAGAAGAAATATTAGGTTAAGAAAGCCTAAACTATATAGTGCCTCAAATAACCAAAGAGAAGAAATCACTTCCTTAGGAAAAGGAATGAATGAAGTCTAGTCTGAAGTCTGCAACCCACAATCTAACAGGGAAAGTCAAAATTCAAATATCTTTCTATGAAAATTTTTAAAGAATACCTTTTATGTCTTTTGATAACAGTGGAGTCCCCAGTAATGTGGCTAAGCATGCTCAAAGTTAGGTCTGAAATCAGTTTTCTTCCTGTGTGTTCTAGACAGTACAGGGGTTTGGTTTTGCTTAGTTTCCCTTTGGTCTCTAAACTCTCTCTCTGGAAGATCTCCAGTGTGATTTCAAGAGAAGCATTCCACCTGTTGGTCTTACCCAATATGCTGCACTTGTTAATTCATTCAGTCATTATTCTGTCAGATTTCAGCCTGGACCTTGTTTTTTTATTATTTAGGAAAAGGTCTTTCATCCTTTAGATGACCAAGCAATCATCTAAAGCTCAATCTTTTTGATGAGGTGAAAATACCTACTTAAGAAACAAGAAAATGATGGATAGGTAAATGCTGTTTAAGACCAAAAGGGAAAGAGGAAAGTATCTCTTGCTTATGTCTCCTTGTGAAGACTTTCAGAAATACCTACTGAGCACTGCTGGTTATAGGGAGAATAAGGAAATCCAAGGTTTTGCATAATGCCTTTTGTCAGGAGACAAGGATTATTGCTTCTGTCCATCCACACCAAATACATTTTTAGGACAGAAGTAAAAGTATGTCTTAGCAGAATGAATCGTGCTATATTCATATACATTTTGTTCCATGCATCAGTTAAAAATACACTTTCATCTGCTACAGACAGCCTAGGAAATTTTAAAATGTACCCATGCAATGACATTTCTCATCATATTGAGTATTCCAAGACCCAACTTTTAGCCAAAGTGCTTACCTGAAGAGGAGGAAGGCAGGCTTTGAGGTCCACCTTATTTCTAAAATTATTTTGGTATCAGGTAATCATCGGCAAGAATTTTAGTTTAGCTTCTTAATAATTTACTTGTCTGGTTAAGCTGTATACAAAAAGTATGGAATAAATACCAATCTCACCATTTTCAAATATTTCAATTACTCATCTCCTAGTGTGTGGCAATGTTTGTCTGAGGTTTTCTGTTTATCCTTCAGCACCATAAGGGAGACATGCACTAGAACTTGCCTTATGATTCTTGGAGTTCTTTCATTTTGTGAGTAAGTGTCTATTTGAAATGAATCTGTGCAAAAGAAAACTACTACTACTTTGAAAAAAAAGCACAACATTCATGATCCACATACACTTGTCAAATGCTAGAGAATATGTTAAAACCCTGATATTAATAAAAATTTGCTCTACTTCGTAACTCTCTATAGTAGATAAAATTCATAATTCTCCACATATAGAAAGTGTTGCAGCTAGGCTTTAGGGTTTCTCTGATTGTTCATCATCAATGGAAAATAAAGTACTAGAAATATCTTTGTAATGTTTTTATCTATTTTAGAATTTATTGCATAGAACTGAATGAAGACATATAACCTTCAACATATGTTTAAAAATTGCTCTGCTGAAGTGGACATGAAGCAAGCTAATGCATTTTTTCCCCCTAAGTAAATCTGAATAATTTCAATGTATTTTAAAATGGTGGGGATTAATATGCTACATGTCACGAAGAATAGATTTGCATTGAAGTGCAATGTATGTTAATATCATCAGATAGTTACAGGAGCTCCTCAGTAAAACCAGGCCACATCCATTTCAGAACCTCAGCTTCATACTGAAGTTTAACACACAATTTTTCTTTCTGATGCTTAATATACTATATATGTTTGCATATTGAGTGCATATGTATGTTTTTCCTTGGTAAATATGAGCCAATATGCAATAAGATGCAAAACTATGCAATAGCTTTGCATGCATTGTGTAGGAAATGCTGAAATTTTGTGGAATCCCACAATGACAGTTGTGTGTTTTTTCAAAGACAATGTAACTATTCAAAAATGAAAGATAAATTTCGTGAAATATGAGTGGAGATACTTCCCTTTATAGTTTCTCATTAGCTGTGTCACCTCGTGTGCATGGTGTGAACAAATGACTGTGACCAAGAGCTATCAACATGAGCTGTCTCAGTGTGATTTGGAATAAATTAAGGACCAATTCTCTTTAAGTTAGAACTTTTTTAATGCTCAAATGCTTCAGCTACCCATCAAGATTGCAAGTTGTGTAAAATAATTACATCCAATGTACATTATTCAGAAGTGATACAGTTTTTCCGTTGCAACTGGTTTTTCTCTCTTCAGTGAGATGATAATGTTTTAAAGATAGATATGTGAAAGAACTTTGTTGTCATTTATTTGCTTCAACAGTTTTTTTGACTGTAAATTTTGGCTGTAAACTACACATTTTTAAACTAGAAATGTAGTTTTTGTTCCCACGTAACCTTTTCGCTTTTTCTTCCATAAGGGGAGATTGCAAAATTTCATTGAGAAAAGCATAGTCCATGCAGTAATTGCGATTTTTGAAGCTAGAGTTAGTAAAGCAATTCTGCATTTTTTGTAATTTTGTATTTTTAATATGTGAACTTCTGATTTCCAGTGGAAAACTTTGGGTTCGAGTTTTCAATGCACCTTCAAAATTTAAAATTTTAAGTTTCATTAAAAAATATATTTGACTTGAATGTAAATTTTAAAAGCTTTTACCATTTATAAGTTAATGTTTACACGTTACTGTAGAGTATATTCTGTACTGTTATGCAAGGTTTTAAAATATTTTTCTGACCAATTCTAAAAGTGTATTTTGAAATAATAGATGTTGACAGATGAAAGCTAAGGTAATTCAAACTTTTCTCAGTTGATGGCAATGTAATATTTCTATTTAAGCATATACTTAATTTCTGTCTGGGAAAATGAATTCATAGTTTCAAAGAAAAGGTAGGATTTATTAGCATTGAAATTGGACCAGTTAATGGTCTAAGTATATCCTTGAAGGGTCTGAATATAAAATTGATATTTATTCATAATGTCATTTTATTTTTCTGCAAATGACTGTTTGTTTTGTTTTGCTTTGTTTCATTTTGTTTTGTTTTGTTTTTTTTAAATAGATTAGCTATCCCGAGTTGTTTCCTGAATCATCCTGCCAATCATTCCAGGATTCCAGGAAATTATATGTAAAAACCTGTTGTTTCTATCCAGTACCTGAAAACCTAGCTTGCAGGTTGGATTTACCAGTCATTGAATGGGTTTCTCTCTTCTTCACGGGAGAACTCTTTATACCAAAGTTTCTTAACATTCAAAGTCTGTTTGTTGAATATTCATGGAAATTGAATGCAAAGTGGATGACAAGGTCATTGTGGGTTTTTTGTAAGTAACGAGAAGGGAAATGTGTTGGGGAAATCCTGTAGTTACAGTTGATTTTGAATCTACCATTGCAATATTCTTGGCATAAGTATCTTGTACTGTAAGGAACCATTTCTTAACCATCCTGAGTCAGCTGTATAGCATTCATCTCTTTGTCCTTTCCTTGACAGAAATAAGGTACATGAGCCCAGTTAACCTGACTGGCATATTTTTCTTTTGGGAGAAATATCCATGGAGCAAAGTACTTACCTCTTCCGTCTGCTCTTGGAGAGGAGTCTCTGTGTTTGGGCTAGCAGTAGAGAGCAGGGAGCTGGAGTTGGGAAATCCAAGACATTCTTGCTTTCACCTTCCTCCCCAGATTCCACCTACAACTTGTTGCATGTGGCCAACAGAAGTCTCTACTGCCTTCTACCATTTAGGGATGCAAAAGAATAGCAAAGTAACTCTTAACAAAGGAGGACGGAAAAATAATATCCGACTACCCCATTTTTTTTTTGCAAGGGAAAGATCCTTATTGGTCTTTTAGTGTTCAGCCCTAAATCACACAGTGAATCGTTAGTCATATTTTTAAGTTGTTTTACGAAAGTTTTACAAAGATTTTCCTCACTGAAGTCCTGGTGTGGCTAACTCTGGCTAGCTAGATGATATACACTATGATGTATGTGTGTTTCTGCGCAGGTTTTAAGTCAAACTAATAATACAATTTCAATATTTAAAGCATCATATTCCAAAGATGAAAAGAGGAAAAATACTTGGAATAAGTTTATTTGTTCCATATATGAATGTGATGTTGTGAGGCTTGGTGGAGAGCTCTCTTCTGTTGGCCTGGCGTTTTTGTATTCTAAATTTCGTATTAAAAATAATGGAAAATAAAAATTAATTAGCATGAAGAAAATGTATGTTTTCACTAAACAGATTAGAAATAAAACAAATAAAGATACACTGAAAACCTGCAAAGTTTTGCTATCAAATTTTGTTCAAGCCAATACATAATAGAGAAAATTTGTATTTCTTGAATCCACATCAAAATTTAAATTTCAAATGAGAAGATTTAGAGCTTTTCTACTATATAGTTTGTTTGGGGTTTTTTTGAAATTTATTTAAAGCACATACCTTTCTGTCATATTAGCAGTCTCCACAGGAGTACCATCATGAATAAAACTTTTATTAGTTATTTCTAATTCCAAAATTTCTTTAAAATTCTTCCTATATGGAAAAATTAATGAACCAATTTGCAAGTAAAATTTGCCTATAGTATATCCTGACACTTCAATATTTCTAAATCAATGAGATTTTTTTAACTGTTGACTGCAAGTGGGTTCCTGACTTAATCCAGTTTTCATGTAGAAATGATAGCTAAATAAAAGTTAGAGAATCCTGAATAATATTTTAGTGAATGCCACAGAACTAGGAAGGCTGAAGGTCTAAGGATTCCTATTCCTAAGGATAGCAGGCACACACATACAGCAGCGTGCAGTCTTTGGAAAGATAAAGACTGAAACAAAAATGTAAGAGAAATCGTTCTGTAGAAACTAGTCTGAAGTACTTCTATAGCACGAAGAATTTCTTGATAGGTTCCAAAGTTACTGGAAGTGCCAGTTAGTTCCTGGAAAATCCTGATATTTATAAATTCAGATATATACACCTATTTCAAGTGAAAGTAAGCATTGCTTATTAGGACTCTTGTTTTCTCATACAATAATTCATCTGAAACATTGTTAGAGGGTTATAACTCACAAACTAATAACATTTGGGTGAAGGATAACTCGTGATCAAAAATTTTAAAACCTGAAAACGTAGTTCAATTTAAACAGGTCTTGTGCCTAACAGAGGAACAATTTCTTGAATAAGGAAGAAAATCAGCTACTGTATTATGTGAAATGGATACGACTAAAGAAACGTTCCTCATTAGATCAGCCTTGGGATTACACCTTCCTCAGAAATTAATAACCACCTAGCTTTCTGCTAAACTTTGGCGGTGCATATCTGCCTTCACCTTTATAGTTGTAACAGTCATTCTTTTTGTGTTTGTCTTTTCAGAGAGAATGTTAAAGAAATTGTGAAATGCCAGGTTAGATTTATGTGGTCTTGTTCAACAGTACGTAAGGTAGACCTTTAATATCAGTTCTACAGCTAAGTTAAGTGCTGATAGATGCATTTTCAAATGCTGAGAGCATCAAGAATGTCTTGGTAGTTCAGGAAATTAGCACTGCTACCAGAACAGTGTTGAAAACGCAAATTCTGTATGATAGGTAATGGAAGCTTTTGTGTTAGTAATAATGCAGAAACTGTGTATTTCTGCAAAGCACACAGGCACATGCCTGTGTTAGAAATGCAGGTCTTATTGCTGAAATAAAACTACCTCTTCAGATTAAAAGTCTGGACTAAGAAACTTAATTTTGTGAGGATTCATTGTTTGGTTGGGTTGGGATTTTTTTTTAGAAAGAAGAAAATTATCTTTTTAGCCCTTTTTGTAAACATGTTCTGCACTTGAGAGCATTTCTATATCAAACTAGGAACTGCTAATATCTTATGTAATGAAGAAGTTTAATTTTCTCTTGAATTATAGATTCCTGTTTTTAAATGATGAAGTGCACATGAATGGAGTGTGAACAAAGTATTTTAGAAAACTTGAAGTAATCACACAGTCATAAAAATGTTCTCAGTTTTTCAAACAGCTGAATGTTGAACTGGCAGAAGCTATGCTTGGGATTTGAAATTTACTTGTGTTCCACCACTTAGGTTCCTAACCTTCCTTCTTATCTGACTGTTTCTCCCTGTTCTGGAGTAACATAGTATTAAAGAACCATAGAATGGTTGAGGGTTGGAAGGGACCTCTGGAGGTGTTTTTGTCCAGCCCTCCCCTGTTCAGGTAGGGTCACCTAGAGCTGGTAGTCCAGGAACAAGTTCAGATGCTGTTATGGATCGAGTGGCAGCTTCAGGCAAGCCCTGCCTTAGCCTCAGATTTTTGACAGCAGCTTGAGTTTAGGTGGCCTGCACCTAAATTTGTTTTGGCCCGCAACTTCTAAGGATGGCAGATCAGGTCTATTATAAAATGAGTTATTTATTGAATAGACAGGAGATAACAGAAAAGAGGCGTCAAACAGAGTTAATTACTACAGAGTATAAACCAAAAAGAACTACTAGTAGATGACATAAAACAGTGCACGATATCAAGGTATCTATATAAAGCTAGCAAAAAAATAGTACAGATTGGGACTCTGTAACTTACCACCAAAATGATGATAGTGAACACAAAGTCCTTTTCAGTAAACCTCTAGAGGAATAACCACAAAGTAGGTGTCCCAGCTTTGGGAAGAAAGCCCCACACTTTTTCAAGGAATGTGCAGAAGATTTCAGCTTTTTGAAAGTGTGGTGTAGTTTTTGTCTGTCAGTCAGAAATTCCAGCTTATCTTTCCAGATCTCACTTCCACAGCAAGAGGTTTATTGTCATCTGAGAGTGTTAACTCCCATTGCACCAAATTAACTCCCTACAAGACAAGCTGTGCTGATTGAGTTATTTTATCAGTTAGGAACACCCAATAAGCTCTTGTGAGGACTGAGATGTCCTGAGTTACTTCACCAGCTAAAAAGGAACAGATAAATTTTCTGGGGCAAGATGCCCTGCCATAGATGGCTTTTGAATATCTTCAAGCATGAAGAACTCCAAAATCTAGTGAGCAACCCGTTTCAGTGCTCAGTTTGCCTCACTGTAAGAAAGTGCTTGCTGGTGTTCAGAGACAACCTCCTGTGTTTAGGTTTGTGTGCATTGCCCCGGTCCTGTCACTGGGCATCATTATAGCAACCTGTTCTTTTTGTACTCTCCCTTCAGGTATTTATATACATTGATAAGTCTCCACCAAACCTTCTTTGCTCCATGTTAAACAGTCACAGCTTCCGAGACTTTTCTCACAGTCCCTTCATCATTTTAGTGACCCTCTGCTGGACTTTCTCCAGTAGGGCCATATAATGAACTTGTCTGCTTTTCAATATACATGAACAGATACCCTCCTTCATGCTCGAATTTGGTCCCAATGCTCCTTGAAAACTGCTACCAGGTAGAAGCTCAGCTGTTGACTAAATTTATTGCTATTGGACAGCTAAAATGATGATACAAAATAAGTCAGTGGGTACATCGCAGAATTAAATACCTGAGTTACCTGTGGCATTGAAAGGAAGCTAACCATAGGCATACTGAGCTCTGTTTAGGCTGTTAACTTGCATTTCAGCTTTGCATTTTCTTTCTTTAACTCCCCCTTTATTTTTTTTTTCCTTGAGATTTCCCATCTATTAGAGTTTTGTCACAGTCTGATCTCCCTTATGAGAATGCTGGCTCAGCCTTCTGAGGCGTTTCAGTATTGCTGTAACACCTATTTTTTTTAGTGTCAGGCAGCATATTTGAGGATTTTCCGGCACTAATACGTCTACTTGAGCTTTCAGATTTTGTGTACTTATCTGAACTAATCTTCTATTCCTTTGAAGTATGTCTGATTCTAATATTAGTCCAAATTATGAATGATTTCAGTATGAAGAATTTTTGGTAAGTGTAGATTAATAAATTTGAACTTTAGACTTTGAAACTGGAGGAGGGTTGAAGAAACCTCCTGCATTAACTTTTGATACCTCTCCATTAGAATTTGGTCATTGAAGTAAAGAAAGAAATTAGATAGTGAAAACTCTGAAAAGTACAGGATTATTTTTTTGCTCCTGATTCTAAAGAGAGCTTCAAATACACCCCTCTTCTGCAGAAAAAAAAAAAAAGTAACCAAAGTAATTCCAGGCAGTAAGAATTCCAGTTATAGTGTTCATTTGCATGCAGACAAAAATGTGTGCCGTGATTTTTTGTGTCATTCAATTTCAAATTCACTTACACGTGTTAATAAAGTCAGGATCTGAAGAGGCAGTGTCTATTCTGAAATGAAAACATTAGAACAGGGGTTGAATGCCTTTAAAATTATGTTTTTCCAACATAATATGTTGTTAAATACCCTTTCGCCTCCTAAAGTAGCTGGAAATCAAACTGGCAACAACTTTAATTTCTCCTTTTTTTCTTAACAAGATGATATTGGTATCCAACCAACATGTTGGATGAGTATTTAAATGTTCATGAGTATTTAAAATAAATGGAAAAATAACACTCCCTGTGTTTATTTACATTGGTTTGCATTGATCAATATTTTAAAAACTGTAGGACAATGCAGTGTGCAAGCTGATTTCTGCAGCAAAGCGTTGAGGCAAACTACAAAATTTCATAGATTCATTCTATAGAATCTATGAAAAACAAAAAACCTAAGTTATGAAGGCAATGAACAATAGTTCACACCACTAATGGATATCTACTTGGTATTTTGAAAAGACTAACTTAACAATTAGAAAGCAATTATAAGCCTATTCAGGTGGAAGACAATTTAAACTGAAATAGAATTATATTAATTGGGAGCAGTTTTAAGAACATTTAATTAGATGCCCCCAAAGCCCCGATTCAATAATTGGAAGGGAAAACCATGCTGTTTAAAAAAGAAACTAGCTTATAGAGGAAATGAGCCTTATTTTTAAAAGAAATCCTAGAGAACAGGAAGAGGTAGAGGAGAGGGTAACTTGTTAAGAACCTGCATTATCATAAACTGGTAATTTCATTTAGAAGCGAGTAATAGGAAAAAAAATGGCAGAAAAAAAAGAAAAAACCCTTAGTCACTAGTGAAGCAAATGCTCATATCTCACTTTCTAAAATATATTAGCAATCATATATTCCCATTTGATTCTACTGCTAGCTGCAATTCTTGGAAATCTCTATAATAACAAGGATTTTGTTTTCAATAGATATTACTGATCTGTATTTGTGGGTGGGATGCCATATACTCCCATAAGTCCTGATGAAGAAGGAACAGTTTCTTCTCAGTTAAAACTATAGTGAATGAGAAATGACAGATAGATACTTTTTAATTAGGAGTGTGAGTTTTTGCATTATTTTTCATCGGAAGAGTGACAAAATTTCTATATGACCTGATCTTTTTGGCTTGCCAAACTAGAGTAAGTGGTAACTGATTTCCCAGTGCAAGCCTTTCAATATTCCAGAATATATCACATAAGGACTTAAGGAGCTTCAGTACAGCCTGACATGTTTTCTGTCATTATATTGATAATGGTGAAAACTCAAAAGAATTCCTTTTTTATCATGTTTACAAGCAAGTTTTTACTTGATTGTTTTTATGGGAGATCCTGAGAAACAGAAAGTGCAGTGGAGTTGTTAAATGCTTTAGAAAAGATAGAGAAGAGAGAAATTGTTAAGGTAGAAAAGGTTTCCTTTGGACAGATCGAATTTGAGATGAGGAGACTGTTTCTAAAATGCAATGTCTGAAAGGAAGAAGGCAAGAACTAAAAAGGAAAAAAAAATACCCCTGAAGACCATTCTTATAAGTCTAAATCTGAACTACAGAAGTGATGGTGAAAGAAAGCTGTCTCATGCCTACATACATACACTACAGCTCATGTAGAAGTAAGATTTGTTCTGCAACTTTAAAATCAGATTCGTCTTTGTAATCCTAACGATCCTTCTGTTTGTGAGGATGAGTTGGAGAAGCCTTGTATTAAAAAGTCTCCCACACTCCTTTCTAGCCAAATCCAAAGTCTTAGCTTTGCAAAAAGGTGTAATGAACTGCTGCACAGACTTGTGATCTTTGGGTAGCTTTGAAATTCACAGCCCTTTTGATTCTGATTCTACTGCAAGTTGCCTGATTCCTGTTCATTCTCTGAGAACGTAGTGGGGCATATTGCATTATCTTGGTTCCAATAAATTAGTCCTCAAGCTCTATATAAAGTGTTTTCTAATGCAGTAACCTTTTTGTAAAGATTTTCCTAGACAATTTAAAACTACCATAGTTTTAAATCTAGGGATGTGCATTGTATACTCTCTAAATGTTGGAGTTTAAAATTATAATTACTGAGGGGTTGGCTTCAAAAATTTTATCAGCATTTGACTGATGAAAGCAATTACCAATACATCAGTGTCTTTGCTTTATATACATTGTGTCTTATTACCCTCCATTAATTATCTCAAACATCAGTGCCAGACTAATAGGACTATTCAAAATTAACAAGATGAAAGTATTAAGGAGCAGGTATTTAAAAAGCACTCGTCTCTGACTAGCCAAATTTCTGCTTTGGTAAAACTGTAGCTTCTGGTTTCACTATTAACATAAGTTTAAGTAAAAGCCTTTTAGCTTCAATTTAAGGTTCTTGCATTACCTATGTTTGTTTCAGGTTGCGTTGTATGAAAACTGGGCAAATTAACATTGAAGTGAAAGCAGTTTTTTTCTCTCCACACTGAATTAAATGCTAGTGCTATGATTTTCCAGACTTGCTGCATGTAGAATCAGATGTAAGAATATTTGCATGTGCTTGCGCATTGTGTCTATTCAGTCTTGACTTTTATGTTGTCAACAATAAACAGTTGTTGACATAACATTTGGAATGGTATCTTCTAACTTAAAAAAAATAAACAAGGCTAATATCTTCTATGTTGTATTTTCCTGGTAAGGTAACAAGTTAGAGGCTGTTCGTGTTGAATTTCAGCCAGGAATTTACAACCTCCCGATAAAGCATGTAGCTTAGCTATTAGGTGAAGTAGGTCATTGCTTAGAGTCTAAAAGATATTGCTGGAAATAATTGACTGTTTCTTCTTTTTCAGGCTGAGTCAGAGAGTGTCTGAGAGCCCATGGTACCTATCAGACAGTAGCCACATGGGTAGACAAGTTATAGTGCTCCTGCCAGGGACAGCTGGGTGGGGCTGTGGTTGCTTCTTGCCTCAGGCCTCCCACCCCCATCAGCATTGCTTACCAAAGCCTTCCAGACACCTCCCTGCCATTCTAGACTGTTCCTGTTCTCAGGTTGTTCCTCCTCTTCCTCCTCACTCGGATGACAGCAGCTGTGGTATAGCTGCAAGGAAAAGAAAGACCCGTTGTGTGTGGGGAAGGGGAGAAGAAAAGGTTAAAGCTGCAAAAGGGTGGTAGAGGTAGTGGTGGAATTGTCAAGACAGAAGGGTATATAGGAAAGTAGGTAGGAAAGTGCCAGCATAGGCCCTCTGGACTCAGTCTTTACTGGTGTTTTTGTTTCTAAACAGAGCTGTGTATTTGTCCTTGTCTTATTATTGCTGTTTGTTCTTCTATCATTTTACAACTTGATTACTTTTATTTGTTGTTTGTATGACATTTTGAATGGTTTTCTCTGGGGAAGAGTCCTCACAATACCTCAAGTAGATTGTTTTTAAAAAGCCGCATTGTTTTCAGGCTATGTCTGAATAACTCCTTCTTGACATATTTACCTTGATAAACAAGGTTTTTTTGAGTCATGCAGAATATTTCCCAGTAGAGCAGCAAGAGCTCAGGATGTTCCCTGAAGGTTGCTTTGTTTAATGTCAACTTCTCTTCAGTTATCCAACTTTGTTTATGAATTAATCAGGGAGCAAATTTTTTATATCCTTACCTACTCCAAATCATGGTTTGGTAATCCCAACTTTGGGACTTTGGGTATTGTTTCCAGCTGATTAATGTGATTGCTTTACTACTAACAAGCCTATTCAAGCACAGATTTCATGAGAAAAGTAGCCCTGATGAAAGATAGACTATTACCTCAAATTAAGTCCACTTTAAAGTAGTAGTAACTGATAACAAGCATATTAATAATATTCCAAAACCCTTACAGGAAAAAAAAAATGCAAACAGAGCTTATGACTATCCTAAATATTAAGTGAGATTCACTGGTAAAGTGCTCTGTGAAGGGAGCAGGTGCTTTGTTTAGGTTACTTATAGATTAAAGAAATCCATGACATTTTGTGTGTGTTGTTCTTTTCTAGTGTCTCCTGTCTGGGGGAGGGCACAGGGAGGTGCTCTGCTTGTTGGGCTCTCAAACAGAGTGCTATCTCATTTGGGAGGGTAGAAGTGGCAAAACAAATAAGAAAACACTCCAGCCCTGAAGGTCTTGTGTCTCCTTGTATTAGAGACAAGAGTCCTGTACAGGTTGTGATTTATTTTACCTCATATTGGGTACACGAAGAAAATCTCACAGGCTTCATGCACATAGATTACTCTCAGCATTGGAACATCTTCTTGATTTATTTATATTCTGATCTTCCAGGCAAGGTCTGTTAATGGAGAAGGACATGTAGACCGAAACACAATAGAAAAGGACAAAAAATATGGGGTGCGGGTGTTTTCTGGACATTATTTTTGGTGGCAGTTCTGAATTTGTTTGTTCAGACTAGTTTTGCGTGGTTATTGTAATTCTGGATCTATTGTATCTTGTTGGTAATAAAGCAAGTCAGCCTTTACTGAGGGAGAGATTTAGGAGTGACCAACTGGGGCAGGGATCATGGCAAGGCAACGAAAAAGTACTGGTACCTCCAAGGGGAGCAATGTCCGTGGCATTCTTGTCTGAGATCTGGGAAGGCAGTATTTAGGATGAACACAGCACTGAGTAGAGAGTGTGCACATTTGTACACTGAGTAAAGAAGTATGGTAACATCTGAACAACATGGTTCCTGAGAAATACTGTTGATCCTTTTCCAAATATCAGGAGTTCTCCAGTTTGCGTTCTGCTGACGTAATTTTTCTCTAAGTAAATAAAAGCCCCTCTGGTTCATGTGTTTATTTATTTACTTATCTTATGTTTTTTTTAATTTGGTTGGTCGATTTTGGTGGTTTTCTTTTTTTTAAGGGTGTATATTTCCTTTCTACAAAAAACATTTTGTCTTTTCCAGTTGTTTTCTTTAAGGTCTTTTGCGGGCATTCAGATAATTGATTAAATCATTGGAAGTGGGCTTCATTATTTGTTATTCGTTTTGATTTGCCTATTAGATCTTCATGCCAAAATTACTGTTGTCAGAGTGATTAGATGATCACAATGAAAGATTTTAGAGCTAATGTTTCAGGTATTCTTCACCTGCTTTTCAACCCTGACCAATAGATTAACCAGTTATTTCCAGTATCAGTGTAACCATCCAGGTATGCCATCATTTAAAGAGACAGAAAACAAAGGAATCTCTGTAGACGAAAATTGACAGGTCCCAATTAGTGTCTGCCGTACTTAATGTCAGGAGTGAGTGCTGCCACAGGCCCAGAGAAGTGGGTAGCTTGGCTGACTGATCCTGAATGGAAGGTTTAGGAGAGGAGAAAGCTTCGGAAATCTGTGTTCAGGAAACTGTTTCTCTCTCTGCCGTAAATGGTCTTCTAAACTAAATGTTAATTTAAATAGATAATTGCAACTTGGTATGTGTAAGACAATGTAATTGTCTTTCACCTCTGTCTTCAACAGTTGTACCTGCAGAGGTGTGAGAGATAAAATATTGAGCTTTAAACATGAGAGTCCAACACTCTTATTTTGTCACATATCCTTCTGATCTTTTCAACAAAATTAAGAAAAGCAATTTGCTTAATCGTTGTGCTCAAAGCATAGAATTATTTTAGTTCTTGTTTATTGTTTCATCTGTGTAAGCAACAGTGCTACTATACCAAATGTGTGTTTTGAATAGATGACTTGAGACTCGTGAGTAAGGGCGAGGAAGAAATGCTGAGGAGACTACAGGCATCCCTTCCTGCCTTCGTAAGTAGAAGAGACAGGAAATCTGAGTTACTTGGTGCCTCTCGTATGTTTTTCAGATATTCTGAACTACTAACTTTCCCTGTAGTTCAGAATAAACTTGTCATCATTTCAAACGCACTAAGCAGGAGCAGATTAGCTGCTGCACCATAATGTGAAGATTTGCAGGCCCAGTACACTCATGTAAGCTCAATATTTTTTTCTGGGAAGTGCCCACAATAAATGTTAAACTTTGGAGTTTCCACTGTTGACCTGTATGAGGACAGGCTCCTATGCTGGTCACATAATAATTGTATAACAGCCAGGGAACTCTGGGAAATCCTTCTGCAATGTATTTAATTCTTCTAATGCAACAGGATACTCAGCATAGCCCACCCTTGCACCAGGTTTGCTGCAGGACCTACCAAAACCAGGTGTGTGTAGCCTGGATTGCATTTTGGCATGACACCACAGCAGCCCTCTCTCTTCTAGCAAGAGCCTGCCTTCGCCTGCCTTACAGGCTCTGCTTGAAACACTTGTGCCCATGTTTTGTAAACATCCAGATGAGTCATCTCTTCAGCTGTCCTCTGAACTGAGCCTTTCTGTTTCCCATGTGGTTTTGACTAACTGAGCTTTGCAACTGTTTTTAGTTAAATCAGAAGGAACTTGTATGGAGTTGAACCTATCAGAGCAGCTTTGAAAAAGAGAGGATTTAATTCAGGATGCTCGAAAGTTTTCTTTAGTAGTTCCTTTGCTCCTCAGACCACTGAATGCTTTTTGTTAGAGATGAAGTTTATTTTGGCTGAGTTGGATATGCCTAACTGGGTGCCAGCCAGCGTGAATTGGCCCTGTGCTGGCCACGGTGTTTGCTGGAGCTCAGGGTCTCTGGAAGTGACTTTGCCTTAGCCACTTTGAATTAGTGCTGGATTATACATGACAGGCATTGCAATACTTCGAGAGGCAGGATGATTTTCCATGGAACAAACTCATGAATCTGCAGTATGGCACAGTTAATCCCTGCCTGGATACGGCACGCAGAGCTGATAGAGAGGGCTTGTTTACTACAAGTTGAATTGAGACTTTCTATCACAGGGCTCCATCTTCTAGTGGAACTTGCCATTAAATTGTGGTAGGTCACACTATTAAAATGCTGCAATATAGGATCTGAACTTGAGAAAATTACCTTCATGGTAATACCAGGGTAAGCAAAATTATTTTCCAATGACACTGAACTACGTCCAAACAAAAATTTTCTGTCTTTTACCAAAAGTGCCAAAGAGATGAATTTCAAAGGGCTGTGCCATTAGCTTATTGATTCAAAACTTTAAGTCCATGGGCAAAAAGAGGAGGCAGATGAACTGCAGGGAAATAAAGGTGTTCTCCATCTGTTACCTGTCTAAAAGCTGTTTGTAGCATGTTTCTTGACATATGTTTAGCATACAAATGAATTATTCTGCCCTTGTTTTGGCATAATGGACATTTTGAAATTAGATGTTGTTGTTGCAGCAAAAGAATGGTCTATATTTCAGCCTCATTCAAAATCACTGAAGAGAACAACATCATCAGAGCAAACAAAAGCAGTTCCATATTTAATTTATAAGTCTTAAATAACTTTTCCATTTCACAGGAGCCACCTGTAGACTGCTAAGGTCCTTGATCAATAGATTGTGATATTCAAAACTCTTCCTATGTGATAAAATCGCCTCATAAAAAATGAATTCAGTAATAAAAATTATTTTGATCTTGTTTTCTTTTTACAATTTCTTCCAAGTGCTGATTCATTTCCTGAACTGTAAGCTTGAAAGCTTATATTTATGTATTTTAATAGTTTGAAAAGCTATTATGGATTCCTTGCACCCTACTAGGAAAGTTGGTGTTGCTGTTGATTTGATATGTTGACACTTAGGCTCTTTCACAGCTGGACCAAAATTTTTCTCAGAAAAATAGATAGGCGTGTTTGAAGTACTCCCTTAAGTTTTTTCAATTTTTTTTCAAGTTATTACTTGCTGCTTCCTGGAAATGTCAGCTTAAAGGGAATATTTGTGAATTCCAGTCCATGTCAGTACAGTCTGAAAGGGCCTTGTTGCTTGCTAGTACAAAATGTAAATGCATTTTATGAATAATAAAATTACTTATTAGTGCCAGCAGGACAAAAGTAAAATTGAAAGGAAATAAAATAACTGCTGAAATATCAGGCTGTGGGAGTCTGCTGCCTTCACCTCAAGATCAACCTGTGCAGGATAGTTAGGGAATAATTAAGGAAAATTATGTTCTCCAGTAGGATCTCTGGGATTGCTGTTTTCTGTAACTATCTACTAATGAACCCCGAGAGAATTCCAACAGAGCAGAGAAACAAAACGTGATCCAATTTATTCTCAACAATTCTCTCTTCTTTCATAGTAATATATTACATAATGAGCAAACTTGGTGTTGTGGGGTTTCATAACATTGTGACTGGAAGACTCTAAATACTGGTTTTACAGTATTCTTGACAAGATTTTAATGTGAGATATTGAAAAGATGTTTTATGTTTGTGAAATGTAGGTGGGGGGCTACTCGTGGAGGTGAAATACTGCACTAGTTCCATGACAAATGATAAGTGCTAGCAGTATCAAGATAATGCTCCTGGGAATTATGTTAGTCACTCAGACATTGTCGAGGACGGTATTAATAAATACCCAAAGGCATTATGCCATATAGGCATAAATGAGAGCACACAGTCCCAAAATTACATTAAATGGTACAAACTAACTGAAAAATCTTTTAAATTATGAACTTTTTTGACTGTCTGAACCATTCCAGGAGAATATGAGAATCTGGGTAGTAATGCATAAAATTAGTTAAATTTCTTTAAAGACACAGTACTTCACTGAAAACTGTTCATTGTCTAAATGGCAATTAGTTTCCTAGAACTCTGTTCTGTACCTATACATTACCTAAAGTGCAGTGGAATTAGATTCTCAACTTGCAAAACCACTGTATTTTTGATGCTAAACAGTGTAGTGAGAGGGAAAACCACACCCAAGAGTACATGATCAAAATTAAATGCTCCGGATGATATCCCTTTGATGTTTAAACCTGTATCATAAGTATGATGATGGAAAAACCCAACCTTTCTTGAGTCTTGAATTTTTTCAGTTCATAAAAGTGTAAGTTGAAAAATGGCTGCACAGGTATCAAAACTTTATCAAGAAAAGTGACCCTCAGGTAAATACTGTTTGGACCAAAAAAAGATGCCAGTAGAACTTTGGAAGGAAGGCGAAGAGGGTTCACCGACAGTAAGATTGAAATAGATCTACAGATAGGAGAGACCAAAGTAGTTTAATTTTTCATTGTTATGGTTTTGAGGAGTCTCTGTTGTAGGCACCTAAGCTTGGAGGTTAGGTTGTCTCATTTCCTCCGCTGTCAGTGAAGAGAGAGAGGCTCCTTGAGGCAGCAGGTTGGAGCTGCAGCTGGACTTGCAGGTCCAGTATGTCTCTGGGGAACCCTGTCACTTTCCACTGACAGTAAAGGAAGGGTTTTGGAGACAGAGTTGATAAATTAATGGCTCAAAATGAACACTGGGATGATAGATATCTTTCTCCTCGTCTCAGCTTGTTGCATACTATTTACTTGAGGCTTTTTGAGCCACGGCAGGTAATTCAGTCAGCCATTGACCTGTCTCAGTAGGCAGTTTGCATGCGATTGTTCGATTGAGAGGAGCTGGTGAGCCTCATGTGTCAGGAGCTGGGCAGCGTACCTGCTGATTCAGCAAGAACTCTGCCTGGCCTTTTTAATCATAAATGACTTGGCCTGAGGAGATACTGGAGATTAAAGATATGACATTCAAAGTGTAGCATGTGTATTATAAGGGAAAATTTACTATTTTCCCCTCCCTCATAATAAAATGATTTAAAAAATGATTTCCTCTAATCAGAGCTTGCATGTTAAAATGTATGCCTTGTAAATTGCATAGTGTACTTATTTGTAACACCACTGTCATACGGAATTAGACTAGAGTGTTTATACACTCAATTTCTTTGTACTTCAGGTTTATTATTATCATTATGACTGTGCGTTGAAAGAGTACAGTATTTCTTTGACTTATGAAACTTGCTTTGACACAATTAGAGTATTCATGCTCTCTCAGCTTTAACTCAATATTTAATATATCATAGTATTTTGTTGAAATATGGAAATTTATTAATATTTCCCCTAGAAATAAATTGAATCAGACTTTGGAAGGACAGAACCAGACTTCAGAAAACTCCAATGGTAGAAACAGCATGTTGATAATCATTCTATATTATTTTCTCACTATTTTTGTCATGAAATTCTGTGGAATTTAAATATGAGCAGCAAAGGATCTGATTTTTTTTTTGTGTGTGTGTAATAATGGCACAGCATGGCCCAAGACAGTGAGCTTTTGGTGAACAAAAGGGGGAATTAGGGTCCCAGTTCTCACTGGCTTTCATATGCTCTGCAGGGGAATCACTGAACAGTCACAAGGAACCAGAGAAAATCACTGCTGCTGAAGATGCTGATTTCTAAAATGCTCTCAGTCTTTCTACTGCCTCTGGCCCCTCGGGAATGGAACAGCTGTCCTACTCTGTCCATGGGGTAGGGTGTGAGGGGATAAGCAGCTGTAGGACCTCAGCTGTGCCAATGTACAAGAGGGCATCAGCTTTTATAGCTTCTGCTCTCTCTTTCTAGGAGTCTATTTCTGCAATTCAAACATCCCAGAAGGAAATGGTCTTAACACTATATTTTAACTTCCTTAGAGTTCTTCTACTATTTTCTTCTGGATTTAGTAAGTAATACTGGAAACTAACTTTTTTTTTTCCATGTATTCGTTGCTTGATGGCAGGACCCTTTTTCTTAAGATTCTTTCCTTTTCCTTTGGTGTACAGTGGATATAAACTTCAGTGTATTGAGATGCTTTGTGGATACCAGTACTCAAGCTAGCGTGTGGCTAGGAAACAAGTATACAGACAGATGGGCCCATTAATCTTTCAGTAAAGTCTTCCGATACTATTGTCATCTATACTTTGCTTGACGGAAGTGACAATGTGTTGAAACACAGGATAAAAGCAGCTGTGCTAAATTTTATGCTTTTCTAGCTACAATAAGACCAATAAAAATGTTATCATAAAAATGACCTGAATTCATCTATTTTGGTAGAAAGTGTTATAGATTTGCAGAAGTATATTTACATGCAGTGAAATGAGAGTGAATTTCAAGGGTATTGAGAAAATACATACCAATAAAAGACAAATTATTGACCTGGCTATTTATAAGGCTATAATTTCAACTAGAGAACATATAAAGATCAAAGCTGTGTGTTGAATAGTAGATAATATTCTGTCTTGGAAACACTGTTTTGAAGAATTTAATTTTCTAGCATAACTGAAATCATTGTGAGAAGATGTAAGAGGTAGGTTGATCCTCTTGGTAGGGTTATTTTTTTGAATAAGCTGGTCTAAGAACATAGGTCCATCTCAAATAGAATAGAGAATATGTATTGGAAGTAACTTTTCAGATACTAACCGGGATCAAACCAGAAGCAGTATACTTCACAGGGCACGTTCTGCATCATGTTAACATTACATTCCCCGTAACAACTCGATGTTTCATGGTTTCCCATGGTGCGGTTGGCTTGCAAATTCACATGCTTTTGAAAAGGTCATTGCCTAAGGTTACAATGTATGATGTAACCAAAAGTATGTATTCTATCACCATCTGTTAAAACCAGGTGGGGCAATGTTCTTTATCTCTTCCATGACACATCCCTGATAACTCCCTCTGGGAGATATCTTCTGTTAATGGGCCATCCAGCCTCACTGCATGACTCATAGAATTACATCATCCCGTTGTGAGATGCTCCGCCCAGGGGGAGGAGCCAAGCATTCCCACCTGGATGTAATCAGAGGTTTGGAACACCACAGTTAGCCCTTACCTACTGGGTTCCCAAAGGAAAGAGCTACCACTGGACCTTCAGGTGAAGACCAGACCCTTTTCTACAGGATCACCTCTTCAACAGAACCGCTTCATCTGGACTGCCACCATCACCCTGACCAACAGGGGGTCAGGTCGTATCCTGACTCTGTCAGTGTTCTTGTACTATTGCATTTATTTTAATTTTCCTGTTAAATTATAATTCTGACTTCCGATCTCCCACTGGTTTGTTTTCAAACTAGTACAGTCATTCATAGTTTCCTAATATAGCATAAAATAAACTTTTGCAAGCTCTTTATGGATTCCCTATATTTTGCTGCAGGAGGAAAACCATTGTTATCATATAGGACAAGTTTGCCATCTGAAAAAAACCTGCCTTTTTAAAGATCAGGATTAGAATATATTCTAGTTTCAAAACTATTGATGAAACTGTACTTGTTAGCAAGCTAATGTTTTTGGACTAGTGTAAAAAATGTTTTCAGTAATTAAAAATGTATTCTCTATTCACACAGGGAATTACTACTACCCAATAGCAAAGACAAAAGGAAAGTTGCTCGTTTGCACTCTGGGTACACAGTAGTCCAGCTTGCTCTCTTTCTCCTTGGTACAGGTAGGCATTTCTCTTTCATACAGGAGCAGGTGCATGCTGTCAAATACTCTTGTCTTTATTTCCCCATGGAATGCTTGCTGTCTTATTAAGACTAATTGTTGGGTTGCTGAAAGCAACTGCAAGGCTTCAAGATCGTGGGCTGGGATACTTAACCTTCTGTTTTCTAGACATTTTCATTCATCACCATGACTTGTTACATACTTGTGAGCTCCATGTTCTGTCCCAAATATGGCTTTGTACAGAAACCCCTTGAAGTGGCTCTCCTGTCATTCTGACTTTCTGAAGGAATGGAAGGAAATACAACAGAATGAAAATCCTTTTCGGTGTAAGTGTTCTTCTTAAAAAAATTCCCCATATGTTACTGAAGGTCACTCCGCTTTTGAATGTATTGCTTCTCACTAAATAATAAACTCTGTGTGAGCAAAATATAAATTGGATTACCACTTCATGTAGTGCTACAAATGAAAATGCATTATTTTCCCTTCATCTGGAAGCCTTCTTGACTTCAGAAATAATAAACTTTTTTTTAATAGTTATCTGTGTTCATTTTTGGGTGCCACAATACGCGAAGGGTATCAAGCTGTTAGAGAGCGTCCAAAGGAGGGCCATAAGGAGGATGAATGATATGGTGGGGAAGCTGTATGAGGAGCGGCTGAGGTCACTTGGTCTGTTCAGCCTGAAGAAGAGGACACTGAGGGGAGACTTCATAGTGGTCTACAACCTCCTCATGAGTGGAAAAGGAGGGGCAGACACTGATCTCTTCTCTCTGGTGGCCAGTGACAGGACCTGAAGTTGTCTAAGGGGAGGTTTAGGTTGGATATCAGGAAGAGGTGCTTCATCAAGAGGGTAGTTGAGCAATGGATCAGGTTCCTGAAGGAAGTGGTTATGGCATCATGCCTGACAGAGTTTGAGAATTCTTGTACAACACTCTCAGGCACACGGTGTGAGTCTCGGGGGTGTCCTGAAGGGCCAGGAGTTGGACTTGATGACCCTTGTTGGATTCCTTCCAACACAGGGTATTCTATGATTTTACGATTTCTGATCTGAAAGTTGCTTACACAAAATGTTTCATAAAAGTTGTAATTTTTTGAAAAGTTTTTTTTTATTTTATTCACCTAACACAAATGCACAGACAAATTTTTAATATGGAAAATAATTTCATATTATTTTTTTCTCCCTGGTTGTAGGCAATTTCTGCCCATGATGTCAACAGCAAAATTGTGATTGATTGAGCCTCTGTTATTCTGTTGGTGTATTCTCCTGCTGTGAGGTGTGTGTATAACTGACTCATTGATTCATTCGTAGTCCTTATGATTCCATGACTTAGAAGAGAAACTTAACAACATATAACCAGCAGAAATTATTCTCAATACCTACCATTGAAAAGGTTTTATTTTATTTTATTTTTATTTTCTTGGTTTTGTTTCAATAAACTAGAAACAAACAGAGTATTACCATTGCTCTAGTGTCATTGAGAAGAGGTTTTGCACTCAGGCTCATCACACTGGACTCTGAAATGATAACAGATGTGCATCCACCCAGGAAATTACCATTTTCAATAAGAACCAGAGCAGCAAATGGATTTTCATGCATGGAAAAATAATGTAATAAACTGAGCAAGACCCTGGCTTGATGAATTATATAGTCATAGAAGGGAAAAAATACAATTTGTTTAAATTTCTGAAACTTCAATAGAGCTATAAAACAGGAACACTTTCTACTCCAAGTAATAAAATAACAAGCAGAGGCTTACCAAGTAAATACATTTAGAAGTCTGAAGCTTCACACAATTTTTGTGTATTTCCCTATAGACAATTTTATCTTTTACTGTCAAGCACTGAAAATAGTTAGGAAATATTAGGTGCACTTCTATATTTTTATGATACAGTGCTCTTTCTCAGGAGACTCATGATGGTAGGAAGAAGGAAAATCATATTCATTCCTTTATAAATCTTTCTATTCCCTAATTCCTTACTGAAGTAAATGAAAAACTCTTCACTGAAGTCCAAGGATGTCATACAGACCTTTAGGACTGAAAAGGAAGAGGAGCATTGCAAGTGAAAATGAGTCTAAGTCTGAACAAAGAAAACATCAGAAAAACTGTTTATCCAACTCAAATTTTTTTTTTTAAGTGCTTTAAAATTAATTGAAAGGGACAAATGATGATAAAGTGAAGTCTTCAGGAACAGGCTGCTCCAGTGTGCGTCCCCCAGGGCACCATGTCCTGCCAGCAACCCTGCTCCAGCGTGAGCTCCTCTGTCCAGGGGTACACAGCTCCTTCCAGGAGCCTGATCCAGCATGGACATCCTAAGGGGTCACAGCCTTCTTTCAGGCATCCACCTGCTCTGGTGCTGATCTCTGCTTCCCCATGGATCTTCATGGGCTGCAGGTGTACAGTCTGCCTTACCATGGACTTCACAACGGGCTCAGGGGAATCCCAGTTCTGGCACCTGGGCTGCCTCTGACATCCCCTTACCTTGATGTCTGCAGAGTTTTTTCTCCTCCATATTCTCAATCAACTCTTCTCTGGCCACAATTACTTTTGCACAGTAACTTTTCTTTCTCCTTAAATATGTTATCACAGAGGTCTTACCAACATTGCTGATGGAATCAGCCTTGGCCAGTGGTAGCTTTGTCTTGGATCCATCTGGCATTGGTTCTCTCAGACATAGGGGAAGCTTCTCAGAGAAGCCGCACTTGTAGTCCCCCTGCTACCAGAACCCTGCCCCACACATCGAATACAGGTATGTCCTTTCTTGATTCTCTT
The DNA here is from genome assembly GCA_013397055.1 of Pachycephala philippinensis. NCBI lineage: Eukaryota > Metazoa > Chordata > Aves > Passeriformes > Pachycephala > Pachycephala philippinensis. Next base: position 183,596 of record VWZT01012678.1, on the reverse strand, counting down.
CTTCTGTACTTCCTCTTGACAGCAAAAGGTTTATACAGAAAGAGCATTCACAATAAAGTTTTAAGAAAAGCTTTAAGATCAGCTTCCTGAATCTAACATTTTCTTTTGCATCTCCTTGTGGAAACGTTCTCTTGTTTATTTCATTCTTATTATTATTCTGCACTGGATGCTAATGATCATACTAACCATTGCAAGTGGCCCCAATTTTAGAATTTCGTGTTTCAGTGTTGTGGCAAGATAACCCATAATTTCAGGGCTGTTATCCTGACCTAACATAAGAACACTCCCCCATGCTTTTGCTTTGGGCAAGGAAGTCTAGGTAATGAAAATATGGGCAGTTATGTTCATATCCCAATGAACACCTTAAATTGCTGTCATAAGGGTGTGATAATTACACTGTCTCAAAATACTACTGCCTGCTTTAACACAATTAAGAACCTTTTCTATTTTTCTCATAGAGCTGCTTCTACTTGTGTGGCAAAGACAGAGGTTAAAAAAAATTTAGATTCATTATAAATAGACTCAAATCAAAATTAAGTAGGATTTCCTGAATGACTGACTTGAACTAAATTCATACCTTCTATAATTTTAAACTTTTCAGTGATTTTCAATATTATTTCAATTCTTCAGTTTACACTTTGAATTGCATTAACTATTCCAGCTTGAGTCTGAATTTGTTTGTGGATAATTTTAATATTTTGTCAGTTGCATTGTGTTAGGCTCTACTGTTGAATGCCATTACTGAATAGCCACTATAATTTACCTGTTTAAATTTTGCCTGCAAAATGTCTGACTGTAGCAGGATTGCTGTTAGTCATTTTCAATTTGAAATCAATTTAGTATATATGACGTTCTTATACCCATAAAAAAACAAAAGCTACTTCACATATTGTGGTATTTCAGGCCTATCTGATTTTTTTTTTTTTTTCAAATTTTATGGACAAATCCTGGTCTTTCTCTTCGTTGAGTAATCACAGAATAAGTAGCAGAGGTTTACCAAAAGTAACGTCTCTTAAGTAGGGTAAGTTTCCTATGGAGTCACCTAACCAAACAGTGTTAAATATTCTGGTGTCCTGTTTCCCCTTTCATTTTCTAACTGTGAATAAAGTAAGGGTGGTCATAATCCTTGAGATGTAATGAAGTCAGAACTCCTGACCAGCCCTTTAAGATTTTTATGTTGGCATAGTTTTGTAAGCAACTCCGTGGCCACTTTGGGCATGCTCGGTGATTTCCAAGCATGTTGTAATGTGCTTCAGTGTCATTGATAAGGACAGCATAGAAGAAGTACTGAATTTTAAACATGAACGCCAGAGTCACTAGACAACCTAAAAATGAGTTTAATTTATTTTTCAGTGGTGACCTTGTTTAATTAGAACTTGTTGGGAAATACCTGCTGATAAAGTGTGTTGGGAATATAGCAAAAATTTTTTTCTGGGTAGTGCTGAGTGAGATGTCTCAAGTGTTTCTCACCAGATGGAAAATGGGTTCCTTGTACCATACTTCTGTTCTGATCACACGGTTTATTCAAGGCTCAGCCACTCCCTAATTTTCCCAAACATATTCCCAGTACAGTGCACAAGTTACAGGAACTATGACCCTGAGGTAGGTCACACTTCTTATTTATTATTGATATACTGATAAAAATGTGCTATCTGCTTCACAGTCTGTAAATCAGGACTTGTACTTCAGGGACCTTATAGTCTCTTCTATCCTTGCTTTTTGCAGGGAAGTGCAGGAAAGGCTCTGCAAGTCTTTTCTCACCTTGTGTTTCTAAATGAAGTACAATGTCATTCTTTTGTTATCTGGTGAGTAACCTAAGGCATGTTTTCTGATGCTAGTACTCACAGCTAATGGTAGAGATTGCCTGGGAGGTGAGTACGATCCCAAAAAGGGCAAAGTGGCAGAATCAGACTCTGCCTTCCATTTGCTAAGCTGATCTGCATTATGGGTCCCAGCCAAGAAGGGGACAGTACATTAAGTAAAATCTGTTGAAAGGAAACAGAAAAAGTAATTCCTTTTAAAAACGTTGCATTGCTCTTTTAGCATTTAATAATAAATTCATGAATTAGCTGAGTCACACAGACAATCAATTATGCTAAGCACATTTATTAGAAGCTGCCACACCTAAACTAATCACTTTGATGGCTTTGCCATAATTTAAAACCAAGTATTAAAGCAAAATGCATTAAAACCATCTATCATGCTGCTTAATCAATCACACTTAAGAGCTCTACGGCATACAAATTCATGCATTTGGGGCACTACTAAAAATTAATTGCAAGATAGAGAATGCATGTTATGAATGCAGCCTTTAGTGTGTTTGCCAAAGTAATAACTGTAATGGAGGTTCGAAGATTGGACATTGCTTTAAAAAGTTGATGTCTATTTACTCTAAATTAATTTGAATGAAACATTGAGTGACTTAATGGATATCGCATACTCCATAAGTAAAAAAGGAATGAAATAGAATTTATCTCCCAGAAATTGCTCAGCAATTTGCAGAGTTTATAAATATATGGTTAGAAGGTAAAAAAAGAATAATAGACTTAAGTAGTCAGAAATATAAAAAGCAGTGAAAAAATTGATTTAGTTAGTTTTTTAAAAGTTGATTTAAACTAAAAAAAAAAAAGTCCACATGGTACATTCATAACTGTTCAAAAAATTAGCACAGAAAAAAAGAATTTTAAAGCAGACCTCTTGAAAGTTTTTAATTACTTGAGTCCTCTTCAGAAGGACTTATATCGAGGAAAAAATCTTAGCCATTTTAAACAAAATATTTATTAAATTTAATGACAGAAAAAAAAAGATGGAGGAAAAAATTGTGAGCATGAAATATAAATGCTTGATGCGGCACAGCAGTTGCAAATGAATGAGTCATTGACAGAGAGCAATCTATGTGCCACAAAGAAGCTGAAAAATTAAGAAATGTACCAACATTTAACTTGGAACAAATAAGGGAGCCATTACATTGGACAATTTAAATTCAGCAATTTTTCTGCAGGAAATCTTTACAATAAAATGTCTGTGCTGTATCCTGCCTCTGAAGAGCAAGACTTACAAAAAATAAAATCTGAGGCGGTGTCTTGAAAATGTCTTATTTTTACTACTTATTTGTGATAACACGTATGTTTCCAAAAAGGAATTTTGAATTTAGATCAAAACCCACCTAATGGTTACTAGATTTTAGATTAATTTAATTTGCCACCCTCTGTAACTTTGTATCATTCTATTTGTTTTCCTAGCTTTTATGATTTTTGTATTAAACACTTCTCTCTGCTTTCGGTTATTATTTGTTCCCTTTATCAGTCTTAAGTGGGTCAGAGCTAAGTAATTTCTTTGCAGTTTTACTTAAAATATTGTTTTTAGTACAAATACGTGAACAAGGATATGCGTAAGTGTAAACCACACTCCAGAATGCCTGATAGTGTGACCAGACTACCTTTTGGTCATCAAGCAAACATCTGGCTGTTTACATGAAGTGAACTCACTGGATAATTTGGTCTTTCTGTAGCAACTTGAGGCGGGCTAGCTGTGTAAATAAAACTGAAAGTTTCAATGGATTTTTTTTTTTACATGAATTTACCTATTTAAATGGACTTTTATTAGACCTGTGCTACAATGACACAGTGTGTTCCTTCCTTGCAGTTACTTTTGTGGACGTTTTAGATAAACTCCCAGCAGCTGTGTTGCCATGGTGATTGAATATTGCTTCTTGCTTCAAAGACAATACTAAAAGTTTTCTAAAATCCATTGCAGTTTATTTGAAGTGCTCTAAAACACAGTAAAAATGTAGAGATTTGAAAGATACAGACATGATGCATGGGCACCTGCTTGCTCTTTGTCTGGTTTATTCCAGGGAGCAAGAGGCAATAGAGGAAAGTTGAAACTGAGGAAGTATTTCAACCTGTGATGTTTTCCCTGCTGTGTCAAACACCCCCAGCACTGTTCTTCATGTCCAAAAAAAGAGGTGGGTCTGCTGCTTTTCATTTGCCTTCCCACTTGTGCTGCTTTGGGGTGATGTGTTTTATCAGCACCAGTTCTGGGCAGGGGGATATTAGGCAAGTGATGTTGAACCTGATTTTTTTATGGACACTCTATAATGACTCTGTGTCAGGCTACAAAAAAATCTGACTTAAAATTTTCATATTTCTGGTGAGCCAGTCTTTCTGTTGATACGAGGGATCAATTCAAACCCTGGCGCTGTGTGTATCTTGACAGCTAGCCTACATTGTGCACAGATTGCTATGTTAATTATAACAGTTAGCTGGTGTTCTACACAGGCTGTGTGCTTTCACTTTTGAAGGACAGGGCTGCTTTTTTCCCATACTGAATTTGAAATGATAGCATATTAATAACGAGTTGTTGCAAGAATGGCAAAAAATTTTATAAATAAAGCATGTAACTTGAGCTGGTGCCATTTCTGTCCCAAAAATCTGTCAGTTTGATCCATACCTGTATTAGCAGTAAGAATTCGTCTGACTCTACATTTGCATTTTGAGATAATCAGCTTCTATTGTCCTTAATCTGTTTTGAGGAGTGCCCTAATTTTTATTTTCTAATTCCTCACAAGAGAGAGCTTTACATAAACCCACAGCAACAAATGGTAAGAGTATAAGTAGGTCTGTCTTATTTGTACTCTGTCTTGATCTTTTTCTGGTGGGAAAAAGGTGAGTGAAAGCATTTTGCACTTAAGTGTGTATTGCTATGCTCCTGTAGTGTAGCACTGAGTGTTTTTAGGGAATGGTACTTTAAACTGATGAGCTGTAGGGGAGGTGTCATACTTGTTTAAAAGTTTGATATTTTGAAAAATAAATTCAACTTTCTGCTTAGGAGCTGAATTTGATACCTTTTTCACAGCCTTCCTTCCCTCCCTATTCCTTACTTTTTATGGTAAAGAAGAAGTTTTATTCTACCATATTTCAATTACTCTGTGTGTTCACACACATCTTTCGACAATCTTTTATCCAATCAATATTTTGGATAAAGATTGATGGAAATGCACACTGGAGAGCAGTTTCATTTTTGTACTCTAACTAGAAACGCATTTGAACTGAGTCATGTCAATTGGCTGCACCTGAGCCCAGAAACAGCACAACAAACATAGATAAAAGGGTGAAATATTTAAGTTTAAAAGATCCATGAAATGAAAGACACCTCACCCTAAAAGAGGAAATCATTATGCTTCCTGAACTTAAAACGAATTACCACAGTTGCAGCAAGCACTCTAGGACTTGTGTGGTCTTTCTGGAAGAGCTGGATGAGCTACTCCTCTAAGTTTGGAAAAAGAACAGTGCATAACTGGAATCAAATTTGAGAACTGATTTTGTTGAAAAATACTGACATAAAGAGAGGATTTTCTGTCACTAACCATTGAGCAGTTGGTAATCTTGATCACTGTAGCATGGTTTAATGCATTTCTTAAGGGCAAAAATGACCTCTCTTCTGCTTTCTTGAGCAAGCTGCCATTTTAATTGCCTCTTTCAGCCCTCCAACTTTTTTCTTGCTTAATCTCTGTCCATGATTTTAATCAACCATCTGTCACCAGAGGTGCTTTACCCCGTGTTGTATCTATGAATCTTATTGTAACTGAAGAGGAGACAAGACCAAAAAAAAAGCATCTGAAATAAAAAATAATGAAAGAACAGTGAAACAAAAATACATACAGCTCTGTAGGATACCCAAATGGGTTTATTTTGTAGAAATCAGTTGTTTGTTGAGGGTTGAACTTAGCTGCTGAAATTCTTCATAGTCAACATTCATTTCTGCTTTTATAAAACATAGAGGAAGACATAATGGTTGTAAACAAATCTATTTTAAGTGGATGGGGATTTGGGCAACCAAGAGGGTATCCTTTAGAATCCAGTTTTTGAGAATATTTAGCAGAAGATTCAGAGCCAGAGTGTGTTTGTATTTATGAGTGCACTTAGAGCAATGAAAGCAAATATTTTCCAAGGCCTGCTAAAAGTGGCACTCAACATCTCACACTGTTTAGTGTATACAGGGGAAGGTCTAGTATGTCATGTACTGTTGTGTGTTGCAATTTCTGGCAAGTGCGGGCATAGTTATAAGGGCTATTGCTTCATCCAGTCATGTCCTAACTGCAGCAGAGTCTTAGTGCTTCCAGGCATTACATTTTCTAAGTTAAAAATCTAATTTGTGAGCAAGAGAATGATGCAATATAGCAATCCATACTCTATGGAATAGTATCTGGTAAGGTTAGTGTAACTGTTTATGAGGTGCTAGAGGTTCTAAAATATTTTTTATTTTTCAATGAAAAAATCCAAAGAGGAAAAGGACAAAAATAGCATTTTAATAGTTTTATTTCTTTTTCAGATAAGCATTTTAAACTTTTTTTAAAAAGTATAAAGACAGAATAGTATAAATACTGGACATTTTTTCCTCTTTTGATAATCCAAAGACTAAAGTACGGTCATGAAGGTTTATGTAGTGGATATTTGTTACATAAATTGCAAGATACAATTTTGATTTAGGACTAAAGACAGAATCATCAGCTTAAGTTGTCCAGGTCTGATGTGACAGATCAATGTGATTAATCTGTGTGGTGATTGTTTCAGAGGATAGAGCCTGAAAATGTTCCTGGATCCACCAGGTAAAGATAATGAGGAGTGTCTGGGAAATAACCAACCGCAGACACAAATTCTGCAGGAGCCGAGAAACCACAGAATAGCTTAGAGTAGATCACTGTACATCTGCCAAGGGATGGATTGATATGAGAGCAGACTTAACTAATTAGTAGAGCCTTCATCCTTCCCATCTGGACATTTAACTCTGGTGTGTGCACAAGGTGGTCTTTATTAATCATTAATTGAACAAAGATGCCTATGACTCCTAGGCAACACTTTTATGAGCTGAGCCAACAGTTTCCTTTGGCTAAAGGGTATCAACAGCCATACAGTGACTCAGGGTTGTTTCTGGCTATTCCACATATGCTGAATTAAGAAAAAAATGAGAAAATACAGACTTGAAAGTCATAGTTTTCAGAGCCGTAGGATATATACTGTATATTGCAAGACACATATACTTTAGAACTGGTTTTAAAAACCTGTTTCTGTAGTGGGTAAGTGGTTCCAAGTGCCTCCTCCATCAATGGTTATTTTAGTGTCTGTACCCAAAACTGTGGCCCTGAGGGCTTCTCTTTCCAGTTAGTTGCTAGGTAGTGTGCAGGTGACAGTTTCAGTGAAGAGCTCATTAGAACTGAGGTGGATTTTTTTCTGGACGCGTCAAGAAGCAGCTCCATTTTTTCAGGGTTAAACATCTGTTTTACACCTAACCTGACCTGAAATAAAAACCAAAACATTTTCTGCATAGGGCCCAGCAGGTGGTGGTCCCACAAAGAATAGCTACAGGAAGATGGTTATCTTATTTTTTATCAAGCAAGTCAGAGAGAACTAGAGAAGATTAAACTTCTTTTTCTGATGGGGACTCAGACAAAACTCTTTCACCTAAAGAGTGACATTTACTATCAAATGCTGAAACACTCATCATGCCGAGAGAAAGACAAAGTGCTGAAAATGTACACCTGATGAAAAAAAGCTTAGGCTTCAGGCCTTGAAAGATATTTCCGTAATTTATGGGTGGGGGGTTTGCATTGATGTACAACCCAACCATTAATTAAAATATGAAAAAAGTTTGAAGAGGGACTGACAATTACAGCTCATTAATCTACAATTTCTTTTTTTCATTTTTTAATAAAACACTTTGACACGCTCCCTTAGACAGCCTAGGTGATTAGAGCAGTCTCTATCAAGATGACAAGTTTGAGTGTAGAGGCTAGGAAGAGATTCATGATTACTTCCACAGATGTTAGAGGTACCACAAAACGGTGGCCTGTAGTTCTGTATAGTATCTTCTAATGGTGTTCTATATTTCATACTCCTTCAGGAGTCTTAAATTAAAATTTCAAGTGATACAAAAGCAGGGAGATGAAGAATAGCAGGGGAGGACAGAGTAAGAATATAAAGTCTTAAGTGATTATTTGACAGAAAAAACTGAGATTTTTTCAATATTCTGTATCAATAAAATCATGTCTTATAATTTGTCCTTTTTTTCCCCATTTTTGCTTTCAAATGTAGAAGTGTTGTTGTTGCTAAAGGATAAAACCAAAATATAAGTGTGATATTTTAGATCTCTGCTTTCCATGAGAAGACAAAATACGAATTCAGTATCTCACTAATGGGTTTCCTTTTAAGTGGTTGGTCAGAACAATGTGAATGCTCTGTTTGGATGGAGTGGTAATAAAAATGACAAAAATCAAACTGAAGCAGAGAAAATAATGTTTCGAGATCAAAGCTAGAAAAAGTAAAAGCAGGGTCTAAAAGCTCAACATCACACAAGCCAGTGAAAGATGTAATTATGCACAGGGTGAGAGAGATTGCATTAATGAAACCTTATATTGTAAAGTTACAGTGTCAGAACACTGTTTCTCACTCTGACATTCTACTTTCTGAATATAATACTTTCTGTTTGGTAAACTTTTCCATTTCTTGAGGACAGTTTTTGACTTGAATACTGAATTCTGTTCTTTAAAAGTAGCTTGTGATTGCCTTGTCTTTTTTGGTATCAGTGGAGGAACATATTTTCGCTCTTGAGTGACATATTTAGTTCTGCTCATAGTTTAGCAGGTAATACTATTTCCTCACACTTTATAAACTTCTATAAAATTATTTATAAAACCTTACTTTTATAAAATGAAATTCTCTATTTTGCTCTTGACCCTGTTGTCATGCCTTATTCCAGAACAGGCAGCATAAGGTTTTCTCCTTCACTCAAGTCTGTGACTTGTATTCCAGATGACTATCTTCTCCACTTTTGTGCTGTTCAAACCATCTCTAAATTTGTTTTACTTACTTCTGCTGATCGCTTAGTTCTTGCCATGACAATTATTGCCAATGCTTCTTTCTTGCCAAGTTCAGTTGTCTGTCTCTGACTTCCCTTCAGATTCCAAAACCAAACCTTTCTGGTACTAAGTCAATTCTGCTTGCCAATGATTGCCAATGCAATCACAGTTCTCTCCCCACGTTTACTCGTCCTAGAAGAACCTTTATACTGGAAAGTAGGACCTTGTCCTCAGAGGTGAAAGCTGAGTTGAATCTTTCATATGAAGGACTGTTGCAGATTGTACCCACACTGATAGGTATTTATTCCCACAAAGACTCGGGGATCATCTCCCCATGCCACCTGATTGACTATATTTATTTTTTTCCCTGCACCTTCCCTTCCCATTTCTCATACTGCAGAAAATGTTACACATTGTACATCTTTCTTCCCAACATCTTACATAACTCTGAACCTCCAAGGTTCTAATTTTTCTCTTCATATTGCTACTGTAGGTCATTTGCAAAAGATGTCTTTCTCAACAATTTATTCTTTGTTGCTGGTACAGTCATGTCCACGCCTTCTGTCTCTATGTTGCAAAACCTTTTCTGGGTTGGTTCATAAGGCCACTCCCTATACAGGAATTTTTGCAACACATTTATGACTCTCAGAAGTAAAGATCAACTCTTATACTCTTTGATCAACTCTCACTCTTTTCTCCAGCTCTCTTATTCAGGATACAAGCTGTTTTGAGACAGAAGTGGGCCTTTGGAAAGTACACTTTAAATATGGGTAGCACAGCCTTATGTACCCATTGAATTTTGCCTCATGGAAAGCAGCACTGTATTCAAGATATATAATTCCTTGACCAACAGTTATTCATACAAATACTAATTAGAAAAAAAGAGTCTCATTTTTTAAAAGTAAACAATTAAAGGAAAGTAAAACAATATAAATACATTAAGCTCAGATTTCAACTGACCTCAGCAAATTCACACTGTGAAAGAAGGAGTCATCTGTATGTTAGCCCAGACACAGGGCTTATGGCTGCTTCCTTGCAGAAAGGTCCTTTGAGCATTTGATCGTTCCCTTAGAGGCTAGGACGTGATTGATCTGTTTAAGGGATGATGGCTCCATCCGGGCAAATTAGTCCTCTGTGTCTCCTTGTCTTGCCACCTTTTATCTGTCTTGTTTGTGCTTTTGTAAGGTCTTTTGAACAATGTTTGTCTTGTAGTATGCACAGGTGCGTCGCTCTGCCAATGCTGTTTCTATCTAAGCTGTGATTTTATCATAGAAGTCACTATGAACTGCAAGAACCATATGCACTGGTGCAAGTCACTCCTGTTCACTGGATCCTGAAACCTCTCGACCTATGCTAGTGAAAAAATCTCTGATTTGATATGCTCTAGTGGGTGCTCCTTGTCCCTTTTCTTCTTCCTTTGTTCAGTTTGAAAGCCGTGGGAGACAATATATCAGTAGTATGTTTCAAGTCTTCTAGTATATCTTCAGACTATGAGACTGAGTAAAATCCCAGAAGGGTGTACGCTGGCAGTTGTCAATTCAGCCATGGTTAGTGGTACAGTAATAAACAAGAGGGAGTACTGGAAACCTGGATTAGTTGGTCATCAGCATGAAAATAAACTTGTAATGTGTTTTATCCATTCTATGTAAGCAATTACTTTATAAGTCTTGGGATAGATTCTAGGACATTAGCTTGTTGTTTTGTTTATCATTTGCTACAAATCTATCTGCTGTGTTCTGACAAGAGGTAATGGTATATGACTCATCTATTTCTGGAAATGTTTCTTCAGTGTACACAGATGGTGTTTATAGAGCCAATGTGAGGGGTGAGCTATTTGAGAACAGGAGATCTGCAATGTCAAAGATTTGTCATATATATTGTTCTTTATACTGAGCAGAAAAACTGGCCTTTCTAGTCTGGCTCTGAGGTGTTTGTATTCATGAAGCTCAGAAGACAGAGGCCATTTGCTACTCTTTTGTCTGTGCTAACACATAACTCATCCTTTATGTGGAATGCAGAATTCTGTTTTGTCGATATCTCTTGCTTCAGCTGTTGTCATGGCAACAAGTAGCATCTTTGCTGAAATTCAACTTAAGTTTAACATGGACTTTGACTGATGCAATACATTGCTGAAATTTTAACCCACTCTACCACCCTTTTAAGTCAATTTTTGTCTTACAAACAAGCATATTCTGTTCTCGCATCTAAGCAGCCCATGGAAAGTAGTAAGCTGTACATTGCTTGTAATAGCAACAGGTTTAATTAAAGGACACTAGTTATTCCTTGATATTCATATTTTATGGCATTCAGTTCATGTGTTTCAGTGCATAAGAGTCTCCAAGTCTTTTCTCTGTCATTCATTATTCTGCTTTTTAGCTGTGGCACCACCTATCCATTCTTTTGTCTCATGTATATGCAATGCTGCTATATGTAATGCCCAGGTTACAGGAAAATGGCATAGAATTTTCAATCTGAAAACTGTGCCATTATACATGCTCACCTCAGACTATGGAGATAAAATGTATTGTTTAATTCATGATTCTTTGCTGCTTGTGCATTTTACTGTGCAATCTTTCTGACAGAGTATTGTTTACAAGCAGAAATAAATTCCTATTAAACATTTATTGTTCTGAAAATCAGTCTCAGGAGATATAGAACAGCAATAGTGTCGCTGGGGAATTTATTGCATTTTGAGGTATTTTCTTATTGTTTGAGAGATCATAAAAATTCTGCTATTTCAAAGTTTATTTAATTTGATTTAAAAGAAGAAGATCCAGCCATATATTGAAATATACATTGCCTTGATCACTGCAAGCATATTTTTTGAAAATTTGAAGTGAAATGGAAGGAAAAAGTTACATGTTTGTGAAGCATTTGTGACTTTTGCTAGTGTTTTGTTTTTTTCTGATATAAGGGACCTGTAAGTTAATCAGATTGTGAGTTCATGCCATTTTGCAGTCTTTTCTACTGCCTATATAAATGGAATAGTATGAAAGCCAGGACAGATTTATTCAGAATTTCTGGAAAAAGAGCAGCAATTGCCCACTGTGCTTCATTCAATATGGCCCAAGTGAAGTCAGTTTTGATAGGTTAGGATGAAGCTGCACAACATAACTTAATGGCATAGGCTGAGTTAACAGGTCAAGAGAATTTTCAGTCTTCTTTCTCTTGCTGTCTTCTCTTCCCCTCCCGCTTCCAGGATGAGATTTGCCTACTTCTCTTGTGCTGGTTGCATGGTAAATTAGATAGGTTATTAAATTTCCCTTTTAAACTACCAGGGTAGAGTTTTACCATTTTCCTGAGAGTGATGTAGAAGCTAGAATATATGAGGAGGGTGAAAGGAGAGGGTCAGAACCTCCTCTTTCACATTCAGCAAACCTCAGCTACACTGAAATGTCTGATGTCATCTTAATAAGCCCAGCTATCTCTTAGCACATAGGAAGTGAAAGAAACATGTTTAGATGTCTTGGAGGAGTATTAAAATAGCTGCTGAGAAGGAGTCATTTAGAGATTCTTCCTGGAGTGTAAGATAAGAAAAATTAACTAATCCTCAAATACATAGAGCCACTGTCTTCCTGGACCAAATTGTGCAGAACTTCCTGCTAGAGACTATGCAGCTCAGGTCTTTACCTAATAGAGTTAAACCCATTGATGACATTTATCTTTGAACAGCAGCCAAAGAGGAAAATGTCCAGAATATTATTAAGATGCAGACAGAGTTGGATGTGACCCTGAATAAGGTTTTTTAAAAAAAATTGCACAGGAAGCAGTGATGCAGAATGTGCAGAGAAACGGATTACTCTGGGAGAAAAGGAATAAGGGAATGGTCAAGCTTTGTTTTGCCTTGTTTTTTTTTTTTTTTTTTTTTTTTTTTTTTTTTTTTTTTTTTGTTTTGTTTTGTTTTTTTGTTGAAACCATGGCCAAATCCCCACAAATTTCAGAGAAAGATGTGTGCAAGTGGGATGATATAATGTATCTATCAACTGAAGGCAAAGAATTCCCTAAAGAACATGGAGGACATTCAATCTAATGGATGAGGTGACAGAAAGAATTGCCCTGCTGGAAGAACCGATCAGATATTGTCAAGGTGCAGAATGCAGATGCAAGTGTGAAGTCAGTTTGATATTTTAGTATTTTTATTAAATAAGGATAATCTTATATTTGCCCATAACTGATCTCTCAAATGAATCTTTTTCATTTATGTTCTATAAGTCACTGTTTACAACATTTGTGGTTAATATTGAAACAGCAATTGTTTCTCATTTATTACAGTGGATGTTTCATATTCCAGTTTAAGCAGTTGTGAATATTCTGTGAGAACGCAGCAACAATGGTAATTTTCTCTATTACTACAGTAATTACCTATTTCTAACCACAGAGGCAGTGCTTGAAATGATCAGCTCTGTAAGGAAAAAAATACTGTTTTGTTATTTTAATAACTTTTTTGTTTCCTGTTCTTACGTTTTATACTATAATTAAACAAGTTTTAATTTTAATTTTATTTTTTTAATGTAAGTTTTCATATTAAAAAGTGGTTTTTGCACTAACAGTAATTATGTTCCTGCAGTTCTTTACAGTGAACAGCAGCATTTCTCCTTGAGGATGGTTTGTGACTGGGAAATGTAAAATCATACAAATGGCAGTCTGTGCAATTATGGCATATAGGCTTCACCCTTTAGCATCTTTTAAATTCGTGTTAGGTGGTGAAAGGAAAGCCACATATTCCTCATGGTCCTTAAAATATGGTTTCTAGAAAGAATATGCATGTTTTAAGGAATTGTTTACAGTTGGATCTTTTGCTTAAAAAGATGAGTATTTATTCTGGTATATGGCATAAGAGTGCTATATCCAGTTATATTTTCAGAATTCTGCATTTTCTTAACTGTTGAAGTAGATAGTCCATTAGAAACCTGCTTTTCTGTGGGCTTGCTACGAGAGATGGACATCAAAAGACTTTGTCTGCCATATCTCCTGCTCTTTCTGCCCATCTGTGAGAAAGCAGATCTGAGATCTTTAAGACCCTACTTTCACTAACATCTGCTCAATTCTGTGTTCAGGCTGAGCAGATCCGCTCAGAAACCAGATAATAGAATCTGCTGTTAGTCCTCTTCAGCTCAGGAATCACAGGTGTTGTGCTGGTGACATAACATTCCTAACTGGGGGTAGGAAGAGAGAAAAACCAGTAACCCAGTCATATCCATTATGTCTTCATGTCTGCTTGTGCCTTCATCCGCAGTGGAACAAACGGGGTGTGGATAGGCTGATGTGGGTCTTGCAGTCAGTCTGTTTGCAGCTGATCAAAGCTGTCCTTGTGTTTGGGACACTCGAAATGTTTCCCCCTGTACAGATGTTATGTGACGTAAGAGAAAGTACTTTCCTGCTCTGTTTATCCCCCCAAGGCTCATTCTCTTCCACTGTGTTGCTGATTGTAAAATTGCAATACCTGTTCAGTCTATTACTATTTGCCCAGTGTGGTTAAGATTTCCAAAAAGTTTGAAGGAGTTTAGAAGGAAATCAACAGACAAACAGACAAAAGGTGAATATTCACACTTGTTTGTGCATATGCATAGGAAAATGGAAACCTTGCTTCCTTAGGAAGATGCTGGAAAAAAAAAAGAAAATATTTCATTTGTGAAATGGGAGACATGGTAACTATTCAGTTACTACTTTCAGTGAAGTATTGCTTTTTCCTTAGTTAAAATTATTAGATTTGTTTTGTCAATTATCCTAGAAGCTATGTAGAAAGCAAGGCTATTACCGTTGTTAAGCAACAGGACTTTAGCCAAGATATTTTTACAGTGACTGATTAGTAAGCCTGACTGCAATATATCTCTCCATTGCTTTAATTAAATGGAAGGTAACATCCTCTAATGGATTATGGCATAGTGCTGCCTACCACTAGATGGTCTAGTTGTGCCTTGAGCTTGTACACAATGGTAAGAGATGAAGAAAGGACACACAGCCTTTGATTTTGGCTCTGTTGAGACCTTTTAGTGATTGATCTGGGTCCTGGTTCAGCCTTAGTAATGTGAACACACCACAGCACTGAAATAAAGCACCTTTACTGAACTGAGCAATGCCTGAGGAGCTCAGGGTGCAGGCAAAGCTCACTTCCATCCACCCGGGTAGGCAGATTCTGAGTCTCCTCAGAACAGGACCTGGGTGATTTAATGGATGTATGGGTAGCAATCATGAGTAGATCATGAGTAGCCAGTGAGACAAGCTGGCTATCCTGATGGGTCCAGGATCTTGCTTTTGTTCAGACACACTAGTCAGGGTTGAAAACTGAGACCTCTACTGAACTTTCAAATAACTGACCAAAGCTCACTTTTTGCTTTCAGCCCCACAATTGCGACAAGATGTGGAACATGAATAGTCAGTGCCGTCTCTGACTAAGGTAAACCTCACATTTTCTCTGTCAGGAGAGGAATCTAAGCCAGAAAAGCTGAACTATCCTGTCTGGACTGAGACCTTTGCAGCAAAGAATTTGATATTCCAGAGATAAGGAACATGATGCTGAAGCCTAGTGATCATCCCAGATTCTAGACACAGATAGACCTGGATTCTGATCCTTTCTCCAACTTGAGGAAAACCAGCAGTGTCTGATCTCTGCTCTGACTGCATGGTAAGCACTGGTGACATTCATGAACAGGCGCTTTCAGACCACAGCTTCAGTTTGAGAGAATTCTGTCAAAATTATGCTTCAAGCAGCTAAATTTCTTTTTGGATACCTAGATGTGATGGGTGACATTCCAGTATCCCTGAGGAAAGGTCAGCTTCTGTGTATTTTTTGCACTGTCCATAGCAGATTCTGGCAAGGAAGAAGCCATCAATGGCAAGTTGACTGAACTGGCACCACCTGCCTTGCTGTAGGTGGCATCAAGCCCTTCTAGAAAGGGCTTTTGAAATAAAGCGGTCAGTTTATTAAAGCATGTATTAATGAACTGCAATTTCAGAAATGCTGGATTGTTCTTAACTTGTAATTGCTTTTTGTTGTTTTTTTTTTTTTCCCCAAGTTCTTTTGTGAATTATTGTAGTACAGACCAAATCTTTTGCACTGTAATTGGGAGAGGAATTTCTAATTAATGCATTGTATTCCATAGCAACCAAAACATTTCTAGACACAAATGAAGCCAGCACTAATTGACATCATCCAAAAATACAATGATTCTGAGTCTTCACTGAAGATGAATACTGTGACAGATTTTATTTACAAATGCATAAACAATGAGAAAAAAAAATTACAAGCCTGTCAGATAAGATTATTATCCAAAAGATGAAAAGAGTAGTCAAATATTTCTAGTGTCTAATTTTTAGCTTGTCTACCTTTTCCGTGGTTTTTTTTTAATGTTTACTTGTAGGGAGTATTAATCCCTAGGTCTTATTTGACACTTCTATACACATTTGCCCCATGCTATCTAAAGGATCACCATTTGCCGTTTCACAGTTTTCACTCTGCTGTATCTGGTACTTTATGCTCTCTCTGGTTATGGCATGCCAGCCTTTCATCATTAAGAAGTGAGATTCTGAAACTGAATGTTCCAGAATAATTTGTAACGTTCTTGATTTTAACAGAACTTCCAGCTACTTTAATATGATAATTTTATATTTTTAAAATTCTGATATGGTTTAAACTTGAGCTTGTTTTCTTACTAAGAGAAGAGATGTGCTAGAGCATTGATTTACAGATCAACCAAACAATCTTATAATGAAGAAACCAAATCTGGAGTTGCTAAAAGGAGTATCTTGGTCTAGTTTCGCTAGTACACATAAAATTTGTGAAATAGACAAAGGACTTTCTTGGGCCTTGGCAGAAAGTTCACCAAAATAATTATTTTTGATAGAAAAAAGTGAAATCTCCTTTTTAATAGTCACTTAAGACACTATCATCAAAAAAATAGCTAACAACTTTATAAGTAACTCTGTTGGGCTTTGTTGAATTTGGGTTTGCATAGCTCAATGCACCGTGTAAGTGCATATCATGGCTCAGTCTAAATAAAAAATGAGAATGGAATATAAACAGAGATATATTATGCCTGTCATGGGATTTCAGTGTGGAAAGCTGAGACATGTCCACAAATAAACTGTTTTAGAAAATTAAGGAATTTGGAGAATTTTCTAACAGAAAATAAGTATGGAAATAAACTCGTGATGCTTGTTTTCTGTGAAAGTGTATATTGGAAGCAGATGTCACCTGGGTCTGCTGTATGGTTTTTCCACAAATTATTAGAACTTTAATATGGTCCAGGACTTAGTGTAGTCCCAGCCTCTGGCCACCCATATTTGCTTCAACTACTCAAATGCAAATGAGAGCTTTGACCTTTGGGGTACTGTAGTATTGGATGGATGAGAAGATGGTTAGCAGGAGATGCTGTGTTTTAGGTATCCCAATAATACTTCCTCTGCTGTGTTTAATTTACAGAACTAAGAGGAATGGTACATGGCTCTAGATGACCTTTACTGTAACTGGCAAGGATGTCTTCTTTCTTTTTTTTTTTATTGTGAATACAGGTTGTTTCCTTTTTAAAGAAAACCTTACTAATAGTTTGTAGAGGTTGCTTCACTTACGGAGTGAGGGAGTAGCAAGAGTGGTAGCCAGAGGCCTTGAAGTCCCTGGTGACATGGAAGCCACAGTAATACGTAGGTGCATGCAGAGTAAACAGTGTCTGTGGTGCCAGGGCTTCCCACGAGACAGCTGTGACAGTCCCTCCATGGTCTAGAACTCCAGGTATGGCACAAATGTTTCCATTTTTGTTTCCCTTGATGAAGCACTCCAGTGTAAGAAGGATATCCTTTGTCCCCATCTATCTATCTATCTATCTATCTATCTATCTATCTATCTATCTATCTATCTATCTATCTATCTATCTATCTATCTATCTATCTATGTCTCTCTCTCTCTCTCTCTTTCTTCCATTTGTAAAACAAGACAGTAGTGATGATATTTAGTGATGGTACTCACTGTTGTAGCAAAGCATCTTGAGACTGACAGATGCTATGGAGGAACAATATTGATTTTGAGAGGCCGTTACTGCCACAGCTGTAAATCAGGATGAAAAGTATCACACTGAACAATTCTGACAAAACATCCTTTTTCTAAGGAAAACTGAACCATCTTGTGGGACTGCATCACTTCTAACACCATTTTTGACAGGAATGTGTCAAAATTAATTGTTTTTCCTTTTTGTTTCATTTCTGTTATATCAAAATATTTCATATGAAGTCATTCTTTTTTCATGTCTTTTTTTCTTTTGACAGCTTATGGGTAAATTGCATCTGTGAGCTCTCTTCTAGATTCTGTCCTGTGGGTTCACCTACTAGGGCAATCTTTCTAACCCAGATAGATGACTTGATAACCCTGCTTATCATCACAGTCTGATTAGTGGTAAAAGAGGGCTTTGTACTCTTTCTTTGTGGTTTTTTAAGAGAAGTAACAATCTCTAGGTATCAGTCCTTGATATATCCATATCTTTCTGTGTGGATCCGCACAAATTTTTCAGTCTCAGTATGGAGCTCTCTAACGTGTTTGAAATCCTCTGACTGTGAGAGTGTGACCTGGTTAATGTTAAAGGACCCTTTCCTCCAGGAGCCCTGGGCATGTGAGTAACTACAGAGACGCGGAATAGCATCTTTTAACTTGATGTACTGTTTATTCGCCCCAAAGTACACAGGATGCAAACAGCCTGGGACTCACCTCCTGCAACACTTATTTGAGATCTGAAGTCTTGGGAAATGACCTTAGCTCATTGCCACACCATTGCAATGGCCTCTGTCAAACTTGGCACTGAGAGATGGACTTTCCTCTTCCTGAACACTGTGACTCTTCCTGCTGCATGTTCCCCTCTACTTTCCTCCAGGCCAAGGTCCTTAACAGTTCAGTGGTCTGTCTAACCTTTAGAAATGGGCTGGTGAAAGATATTTCTTACTGACTGATTCACCAATTATTTCCCCTGAGGAGTTCTAGTATTCTGACTGAAGAGGTCCTAATTATGACATTAGTTTGTTTTCTGCTCATTATGGCTAGCAGCTCTCTTTGATTTAACTTCACATAGCCAACCAAAATAACGTCAAATAGGTAAAAACAGATACATCAAAGCCTCAGACATAAAAGAAAGAGGAAAAAATCTCTTCCAAAACAGGAACAGCATATCATATTGGTGAGGATTGTAAGAAAATATTTTCACATCTCAAATTAATTAATGAAATTAGATTCCAGACAAGTTATCTAAAATGAGGATTTGATATGCAAGGAAGCATTTGTGTCAGATTTTTAGTTTTGTTTTTATGCTATCTTTGCTTAGTTTTTGTTATCTTCCCTGTCCATTTCTATCCAACGAAGTCATCTAAAGCTAGATTAGAAACTGGAATTGTACAGTGGTCAGAGATAGAAATACAGAGGACAGTCAAGAACTACAGTGTAATTCTAGCTGCTTAGCTGTGTCCCCACTCTACTGTTACAATAGCCATTAAGAAATGCAAGAAAATGATGAAAGGATTAGTTTTAAAGCAGTCACTTCTTCCTGTAGTTCTTTGGTCTCTTATTGGAAGGAGCTATTCCCAAGTATATATTTGGTATAACTACCTTTGAAAGAAAAGTAGTTAAGGAAATGGAGAACTGAAAAATGGGATATAATACAATTTCTTATATCTTTCTTTAATAAGGACAGCTAGACAGAGTTTACATGGTAGGTTACTATGCCTGAGTAATAAAATATGCACTGTAACGATATGAGAAAATTACTTTGAAGCTGGAGAAAGTGGAAACTATCTGAAAAATTATTAAAAAGTAAGGAGCTGAAGAAACAGATGATAATAGACAGATAAAGGAAGTGCTGAGATAGGGACAGTGGTTGTACATTGTTCCTGAATGTATAGTTTTGAACAGATAATTTTCAGTGTTTTATTTAATTTCCTAGGAATGAAAGCAAAGGAAAGGAGCTTTATTGGCTTCTGGTCCAGCTCCATGTACTTACTATTTCAAGTGAGTGACTGTAAAGTTTATTTTATGATACAGTAGGAAATGATCCCCCCGGTAATTACAGTTCTGAAAGCCTCTTGGAGATTTATTGTAGAAAATATTTCCTTTTGTGATGCTTCAAATACTTCATCCTCTTATAAACTGATCAAACCACCTATCTCCATTATCAATCAATGGCATGTTTGTTCAGCTAAACTTTTTAATTTCTGTTCCTCTCACCAGGCTACTCAAGAGTAGGCTGCAATAGTTGTGTAATGCTGTTAGGGACTAAAAAAGCATTCAATGATTAATTTTGTTAAGTAGGTGTTTCATTGCTGGGATTTCTCTGATGTTTATGTCTATTTTTCCTGTGGCAAATCAGTGGTAAAGTAGTATGTAGAAACACTTTATAGCTAGAAAAAGATAAAAATCCGTCCTGCTTTACTTCAGATTGTAAGGCAAATAAAACAGTTTTATAGTTTTCCAAAAAGACAAACACACCCTAATTCTTAGATGTAGTCTTAGTTTCTTTACTTTCTAGGAAAAAAAGGAGAAATCTTTCCAGAGATTTATGACAGAATTCAGTAACTAGAGAAGAAGATACTGCTGAGAGGAATTGTCTGCTTACCGTGTCTGATTAATTTTCCCCTATACCTTTCAAAAGGGAATATAATTTTGGTATTTGGATAGCCAAACCATAACTTAAATCCTAACTTCTCTGGTAACCAACACATCCTGTTGCATTTCAAAATCAATTTGTGAACTGCCCAATAGGATTCTAATCAGGCTAATACATATTTTGCATGCCATAATTCAGAAGGGAATTGTTTCCATATGTTTATGTTTTTGAATTAGAGTACAAAAAGTAAATAAATATGGTATTTCATTTTTAGTATGAATAGAATTGAAGGATCAAAAATTTACCTTTAATGAAAAGTTTTAATTTAATTTCATTAAGAATTCATACAGTAGCATGTAGTGTATTTTTAAAATAATATGCTAGATGCTGATTCTTCCATTCTGCACTTTTTATCAGTCAAGAATTGATAGGTAACAATAGTTTTCAAATTATCGCACCATAAATTTATTGTGTGATTTCCTATCAGATGACCTAATGCTGTGTCCTATTTTATTTTATTGCTGTTATCTATTAATTTCATTCGTTTATTTACCAGAAATAAATGTTGATATAATTTTAATCAGTCTGACATGAAAAGAAAATAAAAGATAGTTTATATTGATTTGTGTAAAAAGCTGCAACTCACAGGCATCTCATTGACTTATCTGTGTCTTCTTATGACCTCTGGTACTGGATATGTAAGTCCTGCTACATGAAGTGGGGATGAAAACTGTCTTCTCCTCGGTAGATAAATGAGTCAGTCTGCTGATGGTATATGAAAGATTTTACCTGATGCCTAGAAAGGCATCTCACGGCTGAAGGATGTATGATTTGGGTTCAGTGTATTCACTATACAGGTTAATGCTGGGCAATAAAGAAAATATCCTGGATGTCACTGCCAGCAAGTTTTGGCAGAAAGCAGGGCAGCAAGGAAGGCAAAATGACCACGAATTTTCCAAAACTGAGATTGCCTTTTATCATTGTGTATTCTATAATGTACATTGCAACTAGACTTTCACAGTGAACAAAATTTTTAAAAGTCTGAAAACCTAAGAATAGCCTCCATGTTTCCTAATTTACATATCTCTTAAAATTAAAGTAATTTGCATTTAGATACTGCTGAAAGAGAGTGCTCTTTAGTTTTGTGAACTCTGAAGCCAGGGGGAAATCAGATAGACAAATTTAGCACAATGACTCATTTCTTTTCAGGCACGTGTATGTCTGTACTGGAAGTCAGATGGCATAGCCTAAAGCTGAAAGTTTAGTTTTCCCAATTTAACGGTTGATAGACAAAGGAAACAAAAAATCATGACTGTATGAAAATTAATCGACAATCAGTCAGTATGCTTTAAGTTTCCTTTAGAAAAGGAAATGGCGGGTTGGAATAGCACAATTTTCTAAATTGCTTCCCAGATTGTCTGCTAGTAGGTATTGCATTGCAGTACAAACCGTTGTTTCTGTTATCATAGAAGCATCTGGTGGACCTGAACAATCTATGCCCATGTTTTGTTAGGTGCCCTGTGAATACTGAAAGAAGGAAAAGTATCTGTGCTCTAAGCCTGAAGTCTGTATTGTGTCAACTGTTTGAGCAGTACATTTTCTGTGAGTATTGATACAAAAGAGATGAAAGATTCAGGCTCAGAAATCCTCTAGTGCCATATTTCTTCTTATCAGAACAGAAAGTTTTCAATTTCACTAATTCTTTATTTCTTGTTTTGTATGTGTGTATGCACACACACACATATTGCAAGTAGAGAATTCGAACAGTAAAAGGAAAACATCATAAAAATTCCTTTTTCCGTATTTCTGTTTTGTTTTCTTACAGGTATGTATTTATGTGTACATGACAAACAATAAAGAGCAAGGATGAAGTACAAAAACTTTTCGCTTTTACCTGTGCATGCAAAAAAATTATATTTCTTTTTCCGGAGCCACCAAAATTATCAGAATTGATTCTTTCAATGGGCTGTGATAGTGAGAAGGTAGCACTCAGCATGTCAAAATGTTTTCCAAGATGGCAGTGGTGTTAGACACTTGCGCTCTTAGGAAAAATAATTGAACATAAGAACTGAAAAAGTGATGAACAGAAAATAGAAATGGAAGTAAATTTTAGTTTTTTTCCCTGAGGGCCATGCTGGTTGTTTCAGATATGTTCTATCTTTGTGTAACACATATAACCAATACCTTTTATAAAACTAATCTTTTTCCCCCTTTGAGGCTTTTGTAAAAGTAGAAAGTAAATGCTTGACATTTTTGGTAATTTATTTTCTATTTTCAGCATGTATCTTAAGTGCTCCATCTCATTTTTTGTGGCTTTTTTATACCATATGTACCAGCATGAGAAAGACGTTAGTAAACAAGAATGGTCTCTCATGGTTTTGGGGCTCCTGAGACATTGTTTCTTCAAGATGAACTGAATAGCTAAGAGCCAGAAATACAAGAACTGTGAATTCAAACTTTTTGAAAGCATGTAGGAAATTATTATTAAGTTACTATTACTGAAGTAGTAATAATAATTTAAAAAAAAAAGCTAGAATAGCCTCTCTTTTAAGTGTCGCTTTGTAACTGTTTCACAATATATGATTAAAATTAAGAGTTAATAGATACAATGGGAAAGATCATAATGAACTACAAGTTCACAAGCAAGTGCTGAAATGCTTTGCTAAGTTGTAACTAAACTGAGCACATGCAAAAGGTCAGGTGTGTAAACAAATTCCCTTTTCATTAAGGATACTTGATCTACATAATTGTGAACTATCAAGGGAATAAGTAACTAGTTCGGTCTTGGGCAGAACAGCTAGTTACTTCACTGGAAATTCTGATAATAAATGTGTTTAAAGGTTGGATATATGAGGGATACTATCAATGAATGTTTCTATCTATAAGAATTGGTATTTTTCTTCTCTGAAATTATGTTTAAAATCCCCTTTCTTTTATGCCTAGGGCATCACTTTCTACAAGGACTGAAACTTAACAACAGTGATAAAAAACATTCTGTCAAATGAGTTGAACAAAAGGTTATGATGAGCCTATGGCAAACAGATTTCAGTGGAGCACTGAAACAAAAATAAGGAGAAATTTGTTATTTTTCTTTGTTTTCCTTGCAGTGTGATATCATAGAATCACAGAATGTTTTGGGTTGGAATGGGCCTTAGTAAAGACTGTCTAGTTCCAGCCGCCTTGTAGTAGACAGGGACAGCTTGCACTAGACCATGTTGTTCAGAGCCCCATCGAGCCTGGACTTGAACACTTCCAGGGATGGGACATCTATGGTTTCCCTGGACAACCTGTTTCAGTCCTCACCACTCCCACACTAAAGAATTTCTTCCTAACATCTTATCTAAACCTACTCTCTTTCGGTTAAAACCATTAGCCCTTGTCCTTTCACTACATGCCCTTGTAAAAATTTCCTCTCCAACTTTCTTGTAGAGCCCCTTTAAGTATTGGAAGGTTCTATAAGGTCTCCTTGGAGCTTTCTCTTCTCCAGGCTGAACAACCCCAACTGTCTCAGCCTGTCTTCATGGGAGAGGTGCTCTGTCCCTCTGATCATCTTTGTTGCCTCCTCTGGACTCACTCCAGCAGGTCCATCTTTTTCCTGTGCCGAGGACCCTGGAGTTGCACACAGTACTGCAGGTGGGGTCTCTAGAGAGCAGAACAGAGGGGGAGAATCGTCTCACCTGATCTGCCATAATAATCTCTACTTGAAAAAAGCTGGGAGATAGTTTTCTACTTATGACTGCTCATAATTTTTTATGAACCAAGACTGGGCTAGATCATATTCTCTAGTTTATAAAAGCAAAGTAGGCTGAACTGTAAAGTTACGTACTTTGTACAGTTTCAAAGAAGTGGATTGCTGTTCTACATTGTTCAACAAGATCTTGGGAGGGAAATGATTTGATAAGTCTGTCACAGACAACTTCCTTCAGGCCCCATCAATAGCACACTAATGAGATTTTTAAAGCTGCCATCTTTTCAAAATCTATTGAAAAAAGCGAAGGCATATGAAGCTGGGGTCAGAGGGATCTTGCCTGTGTACTTGCAGATAATACAAATCAACTTTAATAATTATATGATTATATCAGGGCAGTAGTTATGTATTATACTGCTTATCATACTATTTATGGTAAATGAAAAAAGACTGTACTTCAGGGGCTGCTCTCAAAGGGACCGTCATCAGTGTCTAAATATGCTTAGCTCCAGAAGGAAGGGTGGAATTGTTGCAGCCTACTTAAATTTAGGCTTTTAAGTTTAAACTTCAGGTGCTACAGCCAGTCTGACAGGGAGCCTTGTTTTTCTGCCTGTATGATTTTGCTGTGAACAGAGCGTAATCATGGTGGCACTCTGGTTTTGGAGTCACGTCCTGGCTCTTATTTGAATTCACACAATGGTATTACTTGTGTTAGGCAAGAGCAAAAGCGCAGGAACAAAATTTTTTGAAAGTCAAAACATTTATGTATGGATCCAAGCCATTTTACTAACCCTTTTGGATTTCAGTCAAGGTCTTTTGTAGCTATAAGGAATCTCAAAGAAGTAAGAGTAAATTAGAAAAGGAAAAAATGATGCCTGTAGCCTGTACTATCTTGAGAAAACTTATAACTGTTTTTAATCCAGGTATAGGATCCCAATGTAAAATTTTACAAAACTCTGATAAAGGTGAAATCAATCAGAAGAGAGCTGCAATCCCCATTCTTTGTCTGGGTCCTTTCTGAGATATCTGACTATTGCAATGGCACTGAGAATTAATCATGTTTTATTACTCCATTGATGCCTAAGCCAAAGATCAGTCTTTGGTTGGCTTATGTATGTCTAAATCATAACAAGAAGATGCAGTGGGCAGCTCTAGTGAAATTCTTATTCAGCAAACTGCATATGTTCACAAATGACTTATAAATATTGCAAATTATACTCATCAGAAATCATGGCTGTAAGAACAGTGTGGGATTCTTGCAATTTTTTATGAGACTTGCAAATAAATGATAGACAGATAAAAATAATCACAGAATCACAGAACAAGCTGAGTGGGAAGGGGCCTACAAGGATCATCGAGTTCAATTCCTGGCCCTGCACAGTACCATACCCAAGAGTCACAGCAGGGGTCTGGAGAGGTATTGTCCAAATGCTGTGTGAATTCCGTCAGGCTGGGTGCTGTGACCACCTCCCTGGGGAGCCTGTTCCAGTGCCCAAACATCCCCTGGGTGAAGAACCTTTTTGTGATATCCAACCTAAACCTCCCCTGACACAACTTCAGGTCATTTCTTTGGGTCTTCTCGCTGGTCACAATAAAGAAGAGACCAGTGTCTGCCTCTCCCCTTCCACTGATGAGGAAGTTGTAACTGCAATGAGGTCTCCCCTCAGTCTCCTTGTCTCCAGGCTGAACAGATCAAGTGAACTCAGCTGCTCCTCATACAGCTTCCCCTCAAGGTCCTTCACCATCTTTGTTGCCCTCCTTTGGGTGCTCTCTAATAGCCTAATATCTTTCCTACACTGTGGTGCCCAAAACAGCACACAGGACTCGAGGTGAGGCTGTACCAGCACAGACCAGAGCAGGACAATCCCCTCCAGGCTGGTGATGCTGTGCCTGATGCCCCCAGGACATGCTTGGCCCTCCTGGCTGCCAGGGCACTGCTGAGTCATGTTCACCAGGACCCCCAGGATCTCATTTCCATGGCGCTGTTTCCAAGGATCTAATTTCCCAGTCTGTACATACATCCAGGCTTGCCCCATCCCAGGTGCAGAATCCAGCATTTTCCCTTGTTGAACTTCATATGGTTGGTGATTGCCCAACCCTCTGATTTGCTGAGGTCTTTCTGCAGGGCCTCTCTGCCTTTAAGGGAGCCAACAGCTCCTCCAAGTTTTGTATTATCCGCAAACTTGCTCAGTATCCCTTCCAGTCCTGCTACATCATTAATGAAGATGTTGAAGAGCTCAGGGCTGAGGATGGAGCCCTGTGGAACCCCACTAATGACAGGTCACCTGTCTGATGTCACCCCATTCACTGTACTCCTTTGTGCCTGACCTGTGAGCCAGTTGCTCACCCATCACATGATGATGTGTTTATTCAGGTGTGTGCTGGACATTTTGTCCAGAACGATCCTCTGAGAGACAGTATCAAAAGCTTTATTGAAATCCTAACAGATTACATCAACTGGTTTCCCTTCATAATTAGGTTGGTTACTTTGTCATAAAAAGAAATCAGGTTTGATAAGTAGGGCTTTCCTCTCATGAAGCTGTGCTGGATGTGACCAATGACTGCGTTGTCCTTCAGGTGTTTTTCAATACCTCCCAGAATAAAAATCTAAGATTAGAACTAGATGGAAATAAGATGACTCAGCTCAAAATAATTGTGCAAGAGATCTGAGCATTCAAGTGTTTATCCCAGGAGTGGATTCTGAGCTCAGAATATCTTCTGGTCATATCTTCAGTTTACAACTCTTGTCAGGCACATACACAAGCATGAAGCCTGGGAGCAGCTGTGTGTGTTTCCTCCTGGCCAGACGTACGTGGGTCCCAGTCCTTGTGGCCTGTTTGTGCACTCTCTTCAGGCTTTGAAACCCTCTTCAAGGACCAGACATTAAGAATTTAGGGTTTTCATCACTTTTTTTCAGAGGCAGTCCTTCCTGGAAGGTAGCTCTAACTGCTGGGTGGTACTGTGGAGTTAATACATATGTTGTGTTTATGACACAGAGTATTGCTTTCCTTCTCATCTGTTCTAGCTTGTAAAGTAGGGAGACAACATTGCACATATTCCTCCTTAATAAAAGGGAGTGGAGGAGCTTTTTTAGCTTGAAAACAGCACTGACCTTTAGCTGATAGAAGAAAAATGTACTCATGTCAGCATATTTATGTGCATGTACGTGAGTGTATGTAATATTTTGTGGTATTTATACTTTAAAAATAGCCTATATGTTTTATAATTCAAGAGCAATTACAATATTTTGAAAATAATAGTATTAGTTATGATAGCTGGTATTAGGCTGTTCTTGTCTCTGTAATAACAGTACCAGTTAAATTGCTATGATGAGGCAAGCAATTCATAAATATTGCAGTAGCAGATGTGACTGAGGAAGTGGTTTGCAGTTCCAAGGCTATCACTTTGATTGATTGTAGTGACAGTAAAGTTGCTGGAGGTTATATTTTTTAAATTAGACTTGAATTTAAAATAGAATACTAGCTCCTTCTTTTGCGTCAGAATCTGTTATTTATCTCTGATACAAAAGAGAACATGATCTGGAAAAGTAGACATTACTTAGACTTAAATCCATGATTTTTAAGAGTAGTCTACCTAGAAATAGTTCACATTAATTGACTTTATTGAATTTATAATGCTCCAGATAATATATCCTGAGGAACAGGGTGAAGCATTTATAGAACCATGACGTAAAACGGTGTGTGTAGTGGTTTCTATTTGTATATCTGAGCAGCTCTGCTCTTCCCATTGTATAGCAGGCCATGCCAAAGTGTCATCATGCATCATGAACTGATTTCCAAAGACCTCCTTTTCCTGAGGCAGAATTGTCTTGTTCTAGTGCTGGGGCAGGAAAGTGATAAATATCTATCTTGTTGGTACTTGTGCTGTTACTGTGGGTAACTCCCCAGAGCACAGCTGCCTCTCTTCATTAGAAGCATTATAAGCAATTTGTTGTAATCTCTTTTTGATTTCTTGGGGTCTTCTGAAATATTAGCAAAAACTGATGATTTGATATTTTATTCAATACTAAATCATGTCAGTTTCCTTTATATTTCCTATTTTTCCCACTCTTTCAATCTGCACAAAAATATTTTTCTGTGTACATAATTATCTACACATATGGAGTTTCTTTCAAGGTTATAGCTAATTTGATGCTGCTTTATCATCTGAAATTTATGATGTCCATCTCATGTTTCTCTTGTTTTTGACTGTAATTTTCTGTGGGTAAGACAACTTAATGGTGGAATAGAGGAGTCACAAAAGTGGTATACAAAACTTTGGATCCTTCTTACTAAACATAAAAAGAATATACTTCAGTTTCTTAGCAACACCTGCATAATGATGCAAAAACTACATACCCATTTTGGAAGAGATTCTAAGGCATATTAGCATAGTACTTTGATAAGCCATTCTTAGCTACCTTGTAACTTCCATCTTCCATGTATACTGATCTTTTAGGAATACATGGCCTTCCTGTTGATCTGCACCTAGAAGTGGGTATTTTTAATTTCAAGTGTCTGTTCCTGAATGTCTATTTTGTACAGTAAATGTCAGAAACTGTGCCTTCTCAAATAAGATGTACTGTGACATAGATAAGAAATTACTTGCAGATCAAAATAAAATTTTGACATTGCTAATTGAAACTGTTGCCTCTTCATACTAAATTAATGTTAATTTTGTGTCCTACTATTGAATGAGCATTGAATTCGGGAGATGACACAAAATGGGGTGGAGTAACTAATATGGCAGAGGGTCATGCTGCCATCCAGAAGGACCTCTAACAGGCTGGGGAAATGAGCTGTCAGGAACTTCATGAAGTTCAACAAAGTGCAGTCCTGCACCTGGGAAGGAACAACCCCAGGCACCCACACGTGCTAGAGACCAAGCAGCTGGGAAGTAGCTTTGAGAAGGAACTTGGAGATCCTGGTGGTCTCCAAGCTGAACAAGAGCCACGAGTCTGCCTTGGAGCAAAGAAGGTTAATTAGATATGCTGTCAGTAAGTCAAGGGGGGTGACCCTTCCCCTCTGCTCAGAGCCCTGGTGAGGCCACAGCTGGACAGCTGCATCCAGTTCTAGGCACTCTGGTACAAGAGAGACACGGACTCACTGGAGAGAGTTCAGCAGAGGGCCACAAAGATGGTGAATGGCCTGGAGTGTTTCTGGTATTAGAAACGGCTGAGAGAGCTGGCACTGTTCAGCCTAGAAAATCTTGGGCTGCTCTCACCAGTGTGTACAAGTACCTGAAGAGAGGGTGCACGAGGGATTGAGTAGGGCTCTTTTCACGTGTGCTCAGTAACCGAACGAGGCAGTGGGCACCAGCTGAAACAGAGAAGGCTCAAGATGAATATCAGGAAAGACTTTTTCACTGTGAGGGTGACTGGACACTGACACAGGTTCCCCAAAGAAGTGTGGAATCTCTGTCCTTGGAGATCTTGAAGAGTTGCCTGGACATGGTCTTCAGCAACCTGTTCTAAATGGGTCTTCTTGACCAGGGGTTTTGGGCAAGATGACCTTTGGAGGTCTGTTTCAATTTCCACGATTCTGTGATTCTATGACCTCTCATTTCTCATTGTTTTAATTTTGTATCAGGTTTCATGCTTTGGTATGCAGGAAGCAAAAACAGCCAGAGAGACTGCTGAAGGACTATATGCACAGTAATCTCAAATACTATATGAATTTTTCTAATTTTAACTGTCTACACTTGTGAAAAACTTTGCTTTAATATAGGAAAAGTCACAGAAAGGTAGAGTTTAATACATACACTGATTTTATCTGTGGAATTTAGCCTGGCATTTTGTTCCTCTTGAACTGTGAACATTGCATGTATTTTCACACTGCTTTTCTTCAACAAACTGTTCCTACTAGGCACATACTGATTTAATCAAATCTTACAGCTGTAGCTGAGAAGTGCTCTGAATAATAATAAGGCTTTTATACTGAATATGACTTCATTTAGAAAATATTACTGATGCAAGATGGCAGATTCATTAAGCTGCCTAATTGGTCAATGTGCTTATACTTCAGAAAATTCTATTTTTTAAAGTTAGATGACTTGCTTATCTAATACTATTTTATATACTTTGTTTTGCTTTACAGTGTTGTTTGATGAATAACTCTTGTGAACCAAAAAATTAAACCAATGATGCAGAATTAGCTTCATAAGACAGGTGAGACTTTCCTGTTTGGTGTTTTTCTATGTGACATGGACATTTTACATGGAAACACAAGATTTATTCCTGAAGTAAGTTGGTCTTTGTAAGTTGCAAAACATCAAGGATGCTTAATTTTTAGTTTGTTGAAAAGACCTTTTGCTGTCACTATGACCATTCCACTTGCTTGCCAGCATCCCTATTTCATTGGTGCAGATAGATGCAACCAAAATAATTCTTTCTTCAATAACTAGACAAGGAGAGAAAAAAGGACAGCTAGATATTAAAGTAAATTTGATTTCTTTGCTATACATTGAATTTACTTTAGCGTATTTGTACTTTTTAATGTTTAAATAACCATATTTTCGAAACTACTTCTGTCCTTTTAGACAGAACAACTGGTTCAGTCTTTCCCATGTTAGTAAAACCATAGTGTAACCTTGATACATAAGGGTAGTGATTAAAGATCTTTTTTGAAAGTAAAACATAAACTAAACTGCTTTCTATCAGAGTATGTTAAATTTTTACTGTAGCCCTTACATTGAAGAAGGAAACTTTGGGAGTCCCCATTTAGTTTCTAATCTGTGGTTTGGTTGTCTTTCAATGTCACATCACGCACTGATCTCATAAATTGAAAAAAGATGAATCACACTCTCATTCTTGAAGTAGACATTTCTCCCCTAAAATTCTGCTGTGTTTTTTCTAATTATGACCCCATTTCATGTTATCAATGAAATATTTTCATTCATAACTAAGTCTAAGTAAATAAAATTTATATTAAATAAATAAAAATATATAAATAAATAAAATATCTGTCTACAAAATGGACTGCCTAACAATTTTGTCAGTGGAAAAACTGAAAACAGTTGCCATATATGGCAGGGAAATGACATGACATTGGTCAACAATGTGCTAGAATCAAGACACTAGCAACGGACAATAATAAAATGAAAATATCTGGTGCTCCATGCATTCATGCTGATTTAGAAGACAAAGGGATAGAATTTGCCTTAAGGAAACAGTGCACAAAACCACTGGGGCTTGGTAAGGTGGCATTTGGAGTTTGTGCTCTATACATAATGAAATTTCAGTTGGGATCATTTATATTGTAGTAAGGAAAAATGTTCTAGCTTCTATGATTAGTTAATACAATGGCTGATTGCTTATATAGATTGTATCTGATCCTGCTTTTAGGGAAAATACAGAAAATACACTGTGAAAATCTAATTGCATGAGCAGCTATTTCTGATAAACAAAAGCAGCTACAAGAGAAGTGAGTGCTATCCTTTCTTCTGGGAGAGATGCAGAAGAAAATTACATCACTGGATGTTGCAAATAATATCCCTGGGTGTTCTTGCTCCAGCATTAAGCATCCAGGACAGGATATATGACGACAAGGCTTCCAGACTGTCATGTAACACATGTAAGTGAAACTCTCCCTGGCAGAACATACAGGTAAAAGTCGAATTGGATGAAAAAGTTCTTTGATTTGCATTATCAATTCATACCATAATATTTGTTTTCTTTTTTTCCCAAAAGGATTATATTTTTTTCTCCTGTTAGAAATTCTCGTTATTTTGAGGAACAAATGGAAACTTCATAATATTAATCCATACCTTTGGGGAAAATTCTTACTGATATTTTAGTCACAGAAAACAATGACCCAATGGGCATTGTTATTTTTTCTGCTATGTATTTCTTAACAGTTTTAGGAAACTCTTATTCTTGTTCAGAACAGGGAGGGAAGAAATTTTTAGGTTTAATTTTAGCTGAGTTTTTTTCCATATCTTAAGAATAGAAGTCTTTAAACAGGTTGTTATTTAGTCCTATATTATTAATTCTATATTGTTTAATCCTATATTAATTAACTATATGAGACTCAGAGTAGAGATGTCTGAAATATTCTCCTGATGTTTGGGCTCTCTCTTGCCCCTTTTTCCTTTACAATACCCCACCTGCATTTGTGTCTGCATGATTGCCTATCCAATACTGATATAAAATTTGGCAAGTTCTTACAGTTCAAGGATTTTTATTTTTATAGTAGAGGCCTCTGGCATTACTAGAATAAAAATCAGCAAAGGAGTGAAAGTCATATGGAAGGGGGGGAAATTTGAGGCATTCCACATTTTTTGAAGAAATGAATTTATAAAGATTGATTTATTTTGAAAATATTTATTTTCATGAAATTGTATTTCTGGAACATGTTTGGACTTTATTGAGCTGAAGGTTTTAGTGATGCAAAATATACTTCCATGAAATCAACAAATCAAAATCTGTCATTGACAGATATTGCTTAGCAGTGCATCCAAATAGAATACTTAACACTAGTTAATTAGTTGCCACTCATCTGAAAACCCTTAAAATTTAATTCTCAATCATTGAAATTAAGAAGATGGAAGGTTAAGATTGGTATGCATGACTTTTTCAAATTCCTTTTAGTGTATCACAGAAGAAAATGCAGTCTAAAGAAAATGAGGTGTTTCATGACAGGGTGAAAAACAATATTTATACAATCCTTTTCAAAATGAAAGAAGAATAAATCCAATAAAATCAAGAAAAAATAATTAGTAGGCTTCTTCAGGAAATTTTCCAGGCAGTGTCTGGAGTTTATTAGTAATTTTATGACTAAGCTTATGTTTTGAATATCACTCTTTAGTGTCCGAACAATCCTATAGTGTTAAGAAAATAGAATTAGGTAGTTTAAGACAGATACCAATGGAGTTATCAGGTATGGCCACTAAAGAAAAACAATGTAAGTCACCAGTTTAGATAAAAATCTCCCTTGTTATTGTGTAGGACTTTGTGGTGGCATACAGTACCTCTGGAATTCTTCTGTGTAGCACTTTTTAACGAAAAATGGATAGGAGAGGTGTCAAGTTACCACTACAGAAATCATATTAATTATTCATTATTTGTAAAGTTTTAACAGGATGAGAGTCAGTTGTAGTCAGTATTTTCAATCTTTCTTCTCTGACAGTGAATATAAGATGGCAGACACTATTTATCCATGCCCTTGGGTTTGTAATAATTACCCTTCTCTGCTATTTTGAATTTGCAAGAGGTAGTGCAGGGTAAGTTGGAGGTAGGTGAGAAGTCAGATACATGGGTTTGTTTGTCTCAATGTCCCTTCTCAAAATATTAGTCCAATAACCTTTTTGACATTTGAGCTGTCATATTTAATAAATAATAAATTAATTCTGCAATATAGGAGATTGTATTTAAAAGTGTATGGAACTTGAACATTTCTTTCTGCTTTTCAGATTCCAAAAGTCACACTTTTTATATCTATTTGTCCAATTGCATCTTATCTTAAACAGTTGCCTTGAAGTTATGTATGTCATCACCATCCTTACATAGGACTTACGAAACCTGAAGGAAAATAAAGCTGGTGTTTCTTTCCATAATGATAGTAGGATTTTGTACAGAAATTCAGGAAAGCTGTAATAGTAAAACTTGAAATTCAGAAGCTTATG
Source organism: Pachycephala philippinensis (assembly GCA_013397055.1). Classification (NCBI taxonomy): domain Eukaryota; kingdom Metazoa; phylum Chordata; class Aves; order Passeriformes; genus Pachycephala; species Pachycephala philippinensis. The sequence continues at coordinate 149,854 of VWZT01012678.1, read as the reverse complement.
TGAAATGTGATTTTTATTTATTTGAACATATGTAATTTTTATGAACATAATCCACCCACACCTTGAAGGCAGATGCCACTGGTATTTTCAGAGATTTCCCTCAAATCCTAATAAACACATCTGTGTACTATTTTTGTCTATGTCAACATTATGAGATACAAAAAGATACATTGATCCTGTTACATGGCAAATTAGGCAATAAGCTAAGGGCATTTTCATTCTCTAATAAGCCAGCAAGTATTTCTGGTTTGCCCTCCTTATACTGGAAGTTTTCGGAATAGTAGAGGTGTAGAAAGCAATGAGAATGGACTTGCAGAGATTGGGACACTTTATTTCATTTAAGTGAACTATTTTTGGGTTTATTTTAAATTTCCTGTATTTCACTTAGAGAGCTCAGGCCTGTCCATCTTTTCAGCTTTAAAAATAAGGCTCTGTTTCAAAGGTGCGTGGTTGCTTTTGACAAGTGGATGCATGTTACAAAACTTGCACTTTCTGCTTCAGAAGGATGATTAACCGCCTCCTACTTACATACATAGACTGCTCAAGGCAGATTAATTAGCCTAGAAAAGAATTCTAAAAATACTTTTTCTTCTTATCAATTTCCCATGAAAACTTTAATACACACTCTATTCCTTAAAATGACTTACTGCTTTGTGGATAGCAGAATACTGAAAAAATGACCAGAGGTACTCTCTCTTTAGTCCATTGTGCAAATATTTAGAAAGAAAAGTGTCTATTAGTTCATAATTGTTTTAAAAAGAGGCCAATAAAATCTAATACACCTTCTCAAATTAGATTATGTCATTTTTTTCAGCCTATTCAACAACTTGTGAACAGTAGAAAATGGAGATGGAGTCCTCTCATTACCTACTGCCTTTGGAGAGGTGTTTACTTTGAACATGTGTAATACATCCTGCTTTTTGAATTCCATTTAGGAAAAAGACTTATTGAGATAAAAAAATACAAAATTCATATTTTTCTACTTGTGTAGTTTTGGAAAAAATGCTTTTTCTTTTTGAGGTTGTTAGAATTAGGTCTTCGCAATAATACTCTGCCAGATAAAACAGGTTATTGTATTCTCTGAATTATTATTAAAAAAAAAATAGATCCCTTTACAGAAACATTCATTATAAGTCATGATTAAAATAGACCAGTATCTACACTAGCAGATCTCAACATTAAATATACACCCTGTCACTTATAAAAATTACTGGAGTAATGTCAAGGTAATTTATAGCCAGTCTTTCAAGTTTGCTGCAACACCTGACTAGACAAATTACAGCCCCATTGAGGCAGAGACTTGTCTTTTTGATATATGAGTAATGAGAAAGGTTTCTTAGGAAGAGTCATACTGTTCTGACTGAATTTCTGGTGCCATTTATGACACAAATAAATGTAAATACTGATCATACAAGGTTTTCTGTATTAAAGATTTTCTGGATTGGAGCCAAGTGGGGAGTGAAATGAGAGCAATGAGAGAAGCAGAGTCTGTCGCCTGCTGGAGGATTTCTGAAGCTGAGTTCCACCTTTGCATTAAGCAACAAACCAATGAATATTCTAGATAAATTGGGCAGACCATCTTGGTTTGTCTCCCAAGGACTTCATTGTTGCTATATTGCATCTGAATGGGTCAGATTTGTTTCTTTTACGTCTAGTAGGCATCTGATCTGAGGATCTAAATTACCCCAAAGCTTATAAAGTACTCTGCACACTCTTATGTGAAGGAAAGTAACTAGGAAGGACATAGTGTATAATATTAAATACTGTAAAAGTGCTTTTTGTTAGCTTAGGAATAGCCTTTCCTTCCCTTCTCCAAAACCCTGAAAAGTGGACAGTACTAAGGTCAGGGGCATTGGTACTCTCTCTCTAGCGTGAGGTGCCCGCTTAATGTGTCCTCATACGCTCAGAATTGGAATGATTTATGACTTCATTGGAGTTTCTGCCTGAGGGTGTATCTCACTTGCACATACTCACATACACAAGCCAATGTGCACGTGGCTGGCTGCAGACCCATTGGTTTAACCCTGCACTGCCATGAGCTTTTTCAAAGGAAGTCAATGCAGACTTTTTAGAAAACCCTAATGAGAACACCAAATCTGTTCCCTCTAAGATTTAGTAGTGGAGATGGATATTTTCAAATTTTCTTGACTTTGTCAGAAATTGAGTTTATTTCATATTGGTAACATTTTAAATGTTGTTATAGCTAATAGGTAAGTTATAGTTGCAATTATAACTGTAAAAAAAAGTTACAGATAATAGGGAAATAGATGGCTTTCAAATGACCAAAACCTGATACCTTTGAACTTGTTTTGTCAAACTGTGCAATCCTTTATTCAAGTAAATTACTGTTCTTAGTTCAACAACTAAGGGCAATACCAGCCATAATAAGTATATTATCCTTCTGCTACAGGATCAATTTTCACATTTAAAGTTTTCAGTCAGGTACTGCAATAACATTTTAAAAAACCATGGCCAAATTCTTCATTTACAAAATTTTTGTAAAACCAAAACAATAAAGCTAGAAACAAGCATAAATTCAGTTCAACAAAATGTGACACTATAAAAGGAAAACTACAATAAAAAGATGATAAGCAAGATAGGTACTGAAGTTGAAATTATCTGTGTTTGCATTCTGCTAAATAGGTATTCAAATTGTTGTAGAACTAGAACTGACTGAGAGAAGATAAAGGACTCTGAAATATTAGAAAACTATGGAGAAGAGTTTACACAGAAAATATATTTATTGCTTCCTAAAATGAAATAGGTGGTTGTGTTCAAGTATGGTGCCAGGCAGAAGATTTTAAGTAAACAATCTGAACTGTTTTTGAAAAATATATACTTACACTGTGGAAACCCGTTCATAAAGCTGTGGTGGTTAAAAGAATAAATGGGAATAGTAAATGGATTAAGCAAATTAGTTAACTAGAGCAGGCAAGGCAGAGCCATAGTCTTATTTCTGCAACATGAAGAGACAGAGAAGTGAAAAAATATTTCGTATTTTTCCTAATTCATATATTCCCAATTATTTGCTACTGGCTTCCTTCAGAAACAAGACAGGGGAATATTTGGATCTATCATCACAGTTGTTGGACTACCTAGGAGAAAAGAAACTAGATATGTCTGTCCAAACTTAAACAGCTTTCAAAAAAGAGAGATTACAGGACTAAGTTCCTTCAGCCTCTGAGGGAGATGATGGGCATGAAAATCGTACAGTTGTAATGCCATTGGTGAGATAGAAAGGAAACATTTTTCATCTTACACTGTAAAAGATGGCACAGTAAGAAAACCAGATCTTAGTTTTGAACCCCTTTGACAGCTGTTAGATAACAGCTAATCCTAAAAGAAATGGAGATGTTAAACCAGGCTTTCAGAAATTTAGGAAAACATTCTTGAAATGCCTGCTGTGCATTTGTCTATCTATTTTGGGACAAGGATTGTTATTTTCCTTTTGGAAACCCACACTGGACATTATGAGAATACACTGGCATAAAATAGTAAATTTTATTGAGAACATTCCAGTAATAAAATGAAGAAGCTTTCTGAAAGAAATAATTTGGAGCACATCAAAAAAGCCTGTATGAAAGAAACACACAAAAATTAAAGTACTTGAAGGTTTTTTAAAGAAGCAAAGCTTATTCCAAAAAACCAATTATCTGCATGATAAAGTATATGAATTATATAATTTATTGAGTATAGTCTCTAGTCGCATTAAGGATTTAGTTTAGCATAATGAGCATTTTCTTATGGTGAGAACAGCCAAGCACTGAAATAGGACTGCACAGAAATGTCATGTAATTTCAGCAACAGATGAACTTTGAAATCACTCCTGACAAATGTTAAAAATGGTGCATTTAGACTTGATCCTGGTTTAAAGGAATAAGATGGACTGTATGCTCTTTCCCATTCTTTTTCAACTCTACTATTAAAAATTTCAATTATTTTATAATTTAAAGAGAGTATCAAACATTTACTCAGCTTCAGTATTACGCAGTGCTAGATCCGAAAAAAGGACTTTGCTAAAGGTTAGATAACAGAACTGAGATCCCTCAATCCCGAGTGAAGAGCCTGAACTGATCAGCCTGATCCTGATTAATAGCTGCCAAGTCCTGCAAACATGTAAGCACCATAGAGCTCTTGAGGATCACACAGGTTTCTGAAGATCCATGAGATCCTTCTCCATGTGTGCTGCAAAGATATGCAGCTCTTCAGGTATCACAATGCAGGCAGAGAAGTGACTGCTGCATCGTAGAGAGAGACATGAGCAAGCTACAAATTAAAGCTGGTCTAAGTCACCATTGGCAAATTAGTCTCAGAATAGTGATTTTTGTGCAGGCAGTTTACCTTGCTTCTCACACAGTGCACAGCTGTGTCAGGAACACAAATGCTGTGAACAGCGTTGTCAGACTTGACATTACTGCACACCATTTACCTCCCCATAAGACAAATCTGAATGTGAAAACTGAGTAGTCCTTGATCTCTCTTGATTGAAAAACTCACACAAGCAAATGTGCTCTGAAAATATCTATTCTACAGTCTCTGATCTGAGCTCATGATACACCATATGCATTTGACTTTCAGTCCAGGCACACAGTGCCTCTCGTCTATTTATAAACCCTTCAGATACGTGCAAAAGCTAAGAAAAGCAAGCAAACTCAGTAAGTCTATATAGGCATTTCTCTTCTTTTTAAAAATGTGGAGATTGAGGACTATTATCCTCTCTCTCCAAACAGCCCTTCAGCTTACAGGAGACCTGGGAAGAATACTGTTTGTCTCTGAATGCTTCAAGCCCACATCTCCACCTCCCTAAACAGGGGTGAAACTTAAGATCATACACTACTCTCAAGCCTCTCTTTTGAAATATTTCCACTCTTCAGCAGAATGAGAAAATGAAAAAATCCTGACTTTACTGAGTGGTTGGAGGAATTCTGTTGTCTGATGTGTATGTTTCAAGGACAGGGTGCATTGATTAGTGAAGAGCTGAGGAGAGAAATAGGTCTTAAATACCAGTTCTCTGTAGAAATGCCTGGCTCTGTGCTACAAGTGTTGCCCAATACAATAAATTGATGTTTATTTTTATTCTGAAGAACTAAGTTAGAAACTTTTACAATAAATAAATAAAGCAGATACAGTAATTCTGCTCAGCTTGTTTTCATGTTCTGTGTCTGAATCTTGGCAAGTTGTTGCTGAACATACTTGTTATATTTGCCTCTCTGAGACACCTCACTACATAAACAAAGTAGGAAGGCAATGCATTTAGCCCAAAGATCTGGAGACAGCTGTGGAAACCAGGCATCTAGGAATGCAGGCAATACCTACTCAACAGTCATTGTCACTGGGGTTTAGGCATGTAGCTCATAGTCCAGAGATGGTGGGCTTATTTTATGTGCTTTATTTTCCATGTCAGGTATTGCTTCTATGTGTAGAAGAAATTTTACTGGGATTTCTCAGCTTCCTTCTGGTGAACATTTACCAAGACCATAGACTGGCTCTGCAAATTATTGGTCCTTCAAATGGACCTTATCCTATCCCCTTCCACATGTTCCTGAGAGTTATCTAGTGGTATTGTTCTCCTCTGGGGAAAAAAATGTAGAGGAAGTAAACATCAAATAAAGCGATGCTCATTTCACATGCATGGTGTTAGAGCTTCACAAGCTTTCCTTTCTAATTTCTATAAAAATACCTATGTTTCCTTGAGAAATAAATTAATGTTTCGCTGCCTCCTCTTCCAATACTTCTACCTGATAATTTTAATTAATTCAGCTTCTTACATGGGAAGAAACTCTGTGAATTTAACTTGCTGCTAGAAAAACAATCCTTACAGTCAGATTCAGCAAGTTAGAATAGTCCTCTAATGGAAGAAACAAACCTCTGTATCTTCAGTAAGTTAAAATGATACTATGCAAAATATTCCATCACTGAATTGACAGTTTATATAACAGTTTTCTTAATTTGTCTGTTCCTCTTGTTGACCCAATGGTTTTCTGAGGAAACTTTGAGGAAACTGTAATAGATTTCAGGGCATGGCTGGTTTTCAGATTAAAAATAGACAACCTTGAATGTCTCAATTATATTTCTAATAATAGAAGTGAATATTCAATATGCAAAATTTCACAGGCACTTTTAATGAAATTAATTGGGTAGATCTGTCTAACAGATTCTTGCTTTCCTTTTTTTGATTCAGTGACTTTAAGAGAAAGTATTTGGACAAAAGTTTCTAGTATACCAATACAACAGCGCTTATAAGTATTTGGGTGGTTTTTTTTCCACATTATCCTGTTAAGAAGACTGAGTCTGTTTGTCCTTTTGGTGGTAGGGAATGTAACCCACACTTGCAGATGCTGGGAGATCCACACTGATAATGGCAAGTGGTAGGAGATGGGAGGCTTTACCATGGGCCAATAAGCAAATTCCTGTGTTCTTCGGAGCCTTTAAAAAGCTTCCACATATTGAATTTATAGAGCTGATTTGTTTATTTGCACTATGATTTGTTGTGTTATGTTCATAATATGAATGAAAATGCAAGTCTTCCCACCAAAGGACATAGGGCTGTAGAATAAGTTAGTCTGGAAGGGAATTTTGGACATTTTTTCTAGTCATTGCTCCAAGTCAGGATCGATTACAAAGTTAGATCAGGGCCTAAGGTTGCACTGATTCTAATGTGACAAAAAGGTGAGAGATGCCTGCCTTAACAAAAGGCCTGAAAACATATCTTTTTCCTTGCCACCTGTGTCTTTTCTAGGGCAGAAACTTCTTTATCTGTTTCTTTAAAGTCAAATTTTAAAAGGCTTTCCTAGCTGCACAAACTCCACATGGTCTTACTGGAACACTTTGAAAGTCACCTTTTCTGTCAGTTCTGAGGTCTGCTTTTGGATCTGCACCTTGCTGCAAATGAGCTCCTCGGCATTGCAGCCTACTCTCTCACCATTTACTGCTTATTACTTTTTTTTTCTCTTGTAGAACCAGACCATATTATTTTTGCCATTCTTTCCCAATTTATTGTATTATTGCAGCTGCATCCAACAAGCGTGCATGGTGTCCTAGGTAACCCAAAATGTTATTTGTAGTCCATATCTATCTGTGCCCAAAAATTGTTACTGTCTCTTAAGGCCTTGGCAGTGCAGCCAGAAATGGAACTGTGAGGTCAGGAGGTTAAAAGTCAGGGTTGCCTGAGCAGGCTCGGGAGCGTGGAGCTGGGTCTGGTGCCTTTTTGAGTGCTTGGGCAGGCTGGTTTCCCCCTCCTAACACACTCACAGGGCTGAGGACAGCAGTACCAACACCCGGGGACTCTGGCAGGCAGCAGGAGGGAGCTGTGGGTGGCGGCACTGACCCCACGCATGCCGCCACTTCTCATCCATCACCAGAAATGGTCCGTAAGCTCCTACCTTCCCGGGCGGGTTCCTTCTGTCCACCATCCTTTCCCTTTGCCTCCTGGACCATGTGGGTGCCTGGAGGACACCATCCTGGGGGAGAGAGCTGACACCATTCTCCCTTTGTCTCCCTGCACATGGTCGGCAGTGGGGACCTCCATCTTGGGGGGGGTACCCAACCATTTTGGGTGTCTCTTTGTTCCCCCAGAATTTGTGAGATTGAGCAATTTTGTACCTAGTGATTATTCACTGTTAATTTTTTTCCCATTGCTCATTTGCTTGTTAGTAAACTGTTATTTTTTCACTTCTATCTACTCGTATTCATATTGGTAGAAAGGGGTTGGTTAAAACTGAGGGGATGTAACTCATTTTAGAGTGTCCACTCCTTTAAATTATCTTAAACCAAGACATGGTTTCTTCCAAGAAGAGAAATTCTTCTTGAGATTCTCACCTGACCCAGGGCAAAACAAGCAAGATAAAGGAGGACCTCACCCACACCTTTGAAAACAAACTACACAGGTTATGATATGCTGGAAACAGGCAAATGTGATGCAACCACCACAGTGTTCTTACGGAGTATCTAAGGGATGTTAGTTTTCTAGGCATCCTAACCACAGATAAGTTGTACCCAAACAAAAAGATTAAGCTGCTTTTTGAAGGATGTGAAGCCCAGTTTTCTTCTCTTTTAAATGCCCCAACCCCTCCCAACTCTGGAGCTACTTCTGGCAACAAATTGCATTTAGTTTCTCACATGTAAATTGCCTGTTAGTTACTTCATGTAATTGACTCTGATTGATCTAATTTAAGTAAATATTCTGGATCTCATTAATTACTTAGAACCTTAGCTCGTGTTCTCCATGAACATGATGTGAATTACTAAGTTTCTTCAGGCTAAAAAGAGACTTTTTTAATGTTCTAATAAATGTTTTGTACCCCTTTTAACAATTAAATCATAAGAAATACCAGACATCTCTCCGTTAAATTGCCTGGTCTATTAAATGAAAATTTTTGTTGGCAGAGGCACAAATGCTTGTAATTTTTCACATATAAAATTTGTAACAATTTCTATTTAATAATACCTCAACATGGGGAAGGGCAGCCAGATAGATAAAAACTATATCTAAATGAAAATGCATTTAAAATACTTTAGGAATTTCTTGGCTTAAGTAAATTCTTTATGTTTTCCTTTCCTAGCAATTTAGCATTTCATGGTCTAAGATTTATACAGAATAATGTCTCTGAAATTAAGCATTCTGGGACCTATAAGGTAACTGACTCAGATTAAAAACAAAGCTATTTATTAATTTAAATTATCTGTAAATTGAGGTTTTAAATATTTTCTCCTATTATCCAAAACTTTTCATGTGGCTTTATACTGCCTCAATGAGGGGTTACATTCTTTAGATCTCAATGTATAACCAGAGATGTGGTGGAGAGGGATTATATTTGCTTTTAATCCTTAAGGAAAGATCATGGCTGATTTGCACACACACGTGCCCTTTAATTGCCGTAATTTTCCAATAGTGCATTTCTTAATGTTTGCCTAAAAGGATAAATTCTCAGAGATTAAGGGATTAGGAGACATTAATAAACACACTTTGCCACGTAACGGGTAATAAGCCTTGCAGTGACTTTTAACAGATGATTCCAGTCCAATATTTTCTGAGACTCCAGGTGTTCCAGGAAAAGGGGGATAATCACTGTGGCTGTGCTAGCTATTTTTGCAGTACAACTGCCTTATGCCATGCTCTTGGCTGGTCAGGCCCAAGGGCAGACTTACATCATGGATAGCAGGTGTATAATGGTCACTACAGACTGTAATTTTGACATCTCCAGAACTGCCCAGAGTGCCTTGTGTGCATGACATTTGCTTACAGTTCCCATCTTGAGTGTCTTTCCTTGAGATGTAGTGTAAGAGTAGGAGCTTGAAATCCTAAGCAGCAGTGGGAGATGCTGTCAATGGAATCCCTGACAGTGGCCACAGCTAATCTGCTCGCAATCCCGATGGATCCTGTCCTCTGCCTACTCACTCGTCTTGTTCCCTCTGCTGGCAGTAAGTTGAAGCTATCATTTCCCTTGCTGGAGCTCCAGATCTTTATTCACTCTAGCTGTCTAATCCCTGTCTATGGACTGAGAGGCGTTCCAGAGTGTGCTGTAAGGATGGATGCAGTATAATCTTGGAATGTAAGAGAGAAGGAGTCTGTGTGATGTCTAGAGCCTGTGGCATCAGGGAGGAAGGAGAATCAAAGAAGTCCCTCGGTATACCACACCTGTAATCAATTTGCTTTTGACACAAAACCCCAGAAAGCAGTGGTCCCGCCAGAAAGGTGATTTCCAAGATTTCAGTTTGTTTTCCATGTGGAGCAAACCAAGCTCATTTTTAAACCAAGGCCATGACACAGAACCTGTGGCCATTTACATGAGTCATCTATGGATGCTTAGACATGTCTATGCTCTTGTCAAATACATATATTTCATATGGTTTCTAGCATTGCTGGAGGGCTGGGCTCTGCTGGACAACTGAGGTTTGAGTACTAAAATAGTCTAATAGTCTTCCTTCTGGGCTGAACAGCAAAATAGTCTAGCTAGGCTGTCTGTATTCCTCCTTCCTTTGCCAGTTCTGAATTACAAACTGCTAAGCTTAATGGAAACACTATCTATCCCCTTATCTGTGGAGAGATATGCTATCTGTTCTTAAAACATCTGTTCCATTTATTTTTCACGGCTTTTACGTTTTCACTACTTAGTGCAAAAGAGTTAAGCACAGATTTCTAAGATTTGCTTTCAAATTTTCAGTCTTCACAGGAGTGACTATCAGATGGAATTCACTTGTTTTTGTATAGTTCCACTGAGAATGAGCATTTCTGTAAGTTTGTTTTATTCCTTTCTAGGTTGTTGCTGATTACCTCTATGATCTGATTTAATATTCATTCCCTCAGACCTGAAGGCTACTGATGAGTAACTTAAGCAGAGCTCTGTGGGAGACTCTTTTTTCCTGTGGATGGTTAGGGACAATGACTGACAATGAAAGACTATGCTCTTTTCCAGAGGATTAATCAATCATGATACAAAGTGAACACATAATTATTTTTCAATTATATTCTAAATAGTTGATAATTGAACAGTTTTGTTCTTGATGTGGGATAACTCCTAGAAGAGTAGAAAGTCTTTGAAAATTTAATTCTCTCTGGGATGGTCTAACACACGGTGAACCTTACAAGCTTCCAGGCTTAATGGGCTTTCCTTCCAGCTTGCCAGCTCTAATTAAAGGCAAACTCTGTTTCAGTATGTTATTCTCTTAGCTTGCACAAAATCACTCACATTTGCATGAGCCTGTCAAACCTCATATTTGATTCTGCCTAGTCTCCCGAATGAAGCAAGAGATTTCCTTTCTTTTTCTTCTGGCCATTGTGGTCTTCTGAATTAATTTTTATAACTCTTTGCTTCTGCAGCTGTGAACCTGACAGGTAGCACATTTCTCATTAACAAGGCATTTGCTAGTTCTGGTATCACACCGCTACTTTTCTTCATGCCACAGTAAGACTATTTCCTGGTCAAAGAAATAGTAAGTTGAAGGGTCTTGGAGGCTATCTATATAAAAGTGACTACAGAATGGCACAGATTCTACAGACAGAAACTTGACAAAATATTCTCCCATTAGCAAAGAAATACTAATTGAATTTCCATTGCTCTCTTAATTCCTTTACATCTTAATAGACATTAGTAACTTTAGTGTGATTATGACATATAATCCTTAAAAATACGATGGAAAATGCAGTGATAAGCCAGCAAAACTATTCCTGCAAACTCTTTATAAAGATATTGGCCTTTACTTTGAAAAATTGGGTAATGACAACACAAAACAACTGACTATATTTTCTTGTTAGATATATTTATTTACTTTCACAATTAAAACATTAATTAAAAAAAAGGAGCAGAATTTGTCATGACTCTAATTATCTCCATCCAGAAAATTTGCAAACTACTTTTTAGATCATACACTTTTACTCTGTTCATACATAGGTCCTTTATAGCGAAATAGAATGCTTATCTATGTAGAACAACTCTGTAAATATGTTTGAGGCAGATACTGTAGTGTATGTATTGCATCAAATACAAATCCCAATGTGATTTTTCAGATTGATAAAGTGTAATTATAGACTTTAAGTTTTAGCTAGGGCCATTCAGCCGTATGTTTAATTTGTTCCTACTGGTTTGTAATATTTGAGTGCCCCACTGGGCACTAATGCCACTGAGAAATGATAGTCTGATTAAGTTTATTATGCAAAAGCAGAACTGAGACACTGAGAAACAAAGGATCCAAGTTAAAATCAATTGAAAAATCAAAATATTTGGTCAGCTTCAGCTGACCTTGGATCACACCGAAGCTTATATTTGAGACCTGAAAAGACTATCATTGGCAGAGAGTCTCTTAAGCAAAAAAATTATTCTATAATGCAAGGGGAATAGGATTTTTAATCAGTGGAAGTGATATGAACTGTAGTTTGAAATACCAAGAACACTGAAATGTCAGTAGTTGCACTAGACAGTCACCAAGTAAAAAGTATCATCCGTGGTTATCTCTTGAAAGAAACACAATTAAACTGACACAGTTTTTCTTACTATTTCTTACCATTCTTACTTACTATATACTAATTGAAGAGTATTTGGTTTGTGATTACAACAGAATTACTATTCCTGAAGCCTTCAGGAATGTACGTGTGCATGTATGTATGTATGTGTGTATATATGTGTGTATGTATGTATGTATGAAGACCATTTCCTTGCTGCAGACACTGTCATAGAATAATATCAGCAAGGAGCTCCTGCAGTGAATGCATCCATGCATCTGTTAGTACAATTGGCTACAATTCCTGACTGCACTCTATATAACTGTCTCCTCACAGCAAGGGTTCATACAGCGTCTATTATAGAAGGGCTGCAGGATTGATCTAACATTAGTGCACAAAGTATTGTACACACAGGTTGCTGGAAATGTAAATATTAACTTGGCAATGTATTATAAAAAACCTGGTAGACTGTAGCTGATACGATTTAGCTCTTCAAGAATTTACTATGGATTTATATATTGAGGATGACACTAAGAAATTCTAACATTTTAGTAATTTTTAAGGATCTTTTTATCCTCTTTGATATTTGTAACTGTAGTGAACTTTAGTATACCCAGCTCCAGCTTCTGTCAGATTAAAAAGCTCCCCAAAGCTCATTACAATTATATGTATCAGAACAACATCTGTGTTAGAAAACAAGTTATAAATTCCCTAATGAGAGACGTCAAACAAATCGAAACCTTCAGCTCAAGGTCTCATGTGCTCTTACTCAGATAAACTCATCTGTTGGGATGCTCAGTAAATAAAAGCAATTTAACATTTTTTACTCTCAAGAAGAGAGAAAAAAGCAGAGAAACCTAGTGTTCCACCACATGGGATTTCGTCATTCTAATGGATAGATTTGGAACACTGCAATTACCCAGCTGCTTGGCACTGTGTTATGTCAGTTTTCCTAGCATAGTTCTTCCAGATCTGTTCTTTATGTGTTTGCCTCTGGCCATCACAGCGTGCTCTAAGGTGTCATCTTTCCCATTTGGCCATGAACTTCGGATGAAAATTTATTTAGCTGTAGTAAGCAAAATATTCTGCAGACAAATTTCTCGCCTTCCAGCTGACCTAAATAGTTTATTTAGTCCTTTCTCTTAAATTTTCTGTTCTGTACTGAGAGTCATTTGACAGATTTTTTTCATCATAATTATAGAAAAGTCCAAATAGTACCTTTCCTTGTGTTCGTGTGTTTGTTAACCAATCAAAATTATTCTAGTAATCAGGCGTAAAAAATACCAATGTGTACCTGAAGAAAGAACTGTTGATGGAGCAATACTGAACTTTTATGTCCTAATACAAAGTAAATCCCCTTGAACTTTAATCTTCAGTGTTGGAAATTTAGATTAGATTGCCCAACAGATTATTGGACAAAATTCTATGAATAACTCTTCTTAAAAGACTACATTTCAGTTCTGTCTCTTCCCAAATTTTACAGAAGTGTTGGGTTATGAAGCCACATGTTGCAAGTTATAAGAAGAATTTCAGCTGTATCTCATAAATTGTTCTGATATCTCTGTTATGGTTTTTCAGTCCACATACACATTTTCTGATTTTTTGGCTGTCATACTTCATTTTCTTTTCTTTTTACCTAAGAAATTATCATTGTACATGTTGCTATCATATTTGAGAAATTCTTGTTTGGCCTTCCATCACCTGTGTATATTTTACCTGCTTAGATTAAAAGTGCCTGAAGCAATTCTAAAGAGTAATATCAGTCTGTTGCTACTTTTCTTGAAGCAGTCTGAGTCATCAATAACTTTTTAAACAATTAATACATAATCATAACTATGAATTATTCATTTCAATTATGGTGAAAGAACATTAATTAAAGATTAAATGATTGCTTAAAAATACCAAGAAGGCTCAAACCATCTGAACTTTGAAATTATTGTGTGCACAAAAGGTACTTTAATATAATTTCCATTACTTCAAAGAACTGCATTCTGGTTTTTTTCTTCTGTCACATAAAAGACTACCTGAAATCAATGAAAATTGCAGTTAAGGTGACTGAGGTCTGAAGTGGCTTGACTTTAGTGTCTCTGGTGAATAAGCTGACTGAACCTTGTGCTTTGATAAGCAGGTGAATACAGAATTATCTTATTTCTGCGTGCAGTGCCGCTGAGAAAGTCTGTTAGGTGACTACATTACCTAAGCTGTTAATACATTGGTAGATAACTGGAATTGGAGATTCATAGGTTCTTATTGGGTTTCCTGCATAATTTCAGGTTTAAACAAATTCCAAAATTTTACAGGACAGGGAAAGAAGTCTTTGACAAAAACAAAGATATGGTGATATGAAAGCCAAAATTTAATAGGGTACTTAGTGTGTGGTAAGCCAGCAGAACCTGTTAGTGTTGGTTGTGTTGATATCTGCCTTTTTTCAAGTGGGAGTAACAGTTCAAGAGGTCTCTGTTGATAGAACTGCAGTACTTCCCTTATGAACCACAAAGAAAGGGCAATGGTCTGCACCAACCAATTATTACCAAACAAAAACAACCCACCAACTTCACACTGGACATCCCAAATATGTAGGACAGAAGATACAAAAAGATCCTAAAACTTAATGCAAGATGTATATGGAAATGAGTGTTGCTTCGTGTCTCTGAGAACTTTTATAACATTTTTGCTATCAAATATGAGAACACTGAGCACTGAAAGAAGATTTAGAAATCGTGGTGGGGTTGATGGTTAGTGGCCTAGGGTTATTTGTCTTTTCAGCCTCAGCACTGTGCTGGATACCTGCTACGTCTGGAAATCTGTGGCACAAAGTCCTGTATTGATTCCAGCTTTCACATCCAAGGTGATGTGTTTGGAGTTGTATGGATGAGCTAAAGGTTGCCTGGACACAGACATTTTTCCTCTCTGAATCCTGCAGTTCTGCCCTGTGCTTCCAGGAATCAGGGTGCCACCTGAGTGAGTTTTGCCCTTCCGTTTTATAAGTTTATATCTTTTAGTGAAACTAATTTATTCCTTCCAATGAAGGATTAAGAAGAAATGTAAAAAGGGAGGAAAACACTGTGGAGACAACAGCTCTTCCAGTCAAAAAAAGGACTCATTCTTTCTGTCTTTCGCTATCTTTGACCTGCTTAGAGCATCTCTAAGTAGATTACCTTAGACTTTACTTATTGAGAAATGGAATGCAGGATCCAGCCAAGGGCATTTCTGCCTTTGAATGTGTTTTTGTTATAGTTCATTGTCCAAACTTCTCTGAATACACATCTCCCAGGTTTCCCTGTCTTACATTAGTCCAACAGCTTTTTCTGTTTTGAACATTAATCACTGCTTACCCCAAGTAAGTCCAACTGTCCTCTAACGTTTATAATGACAGATATGCAGCTACTTCAGCAGCTTCCGTATGTCCTTCCTCTCCTGGCAGGGCTCCCTTATGTCCCCCTGTCTCCTGGCACAGCTCTGCTCTCAAGAGTTAGTATTCCTTTCACTTTTCTGTTTGGCATTTCCATTCCTCTTGTCATTATTAAACATCTGTTGCTCGAGTTCTGTGATACACTATTAATCATCCAACTAAAGTTACCAGGTTTTTTTTTTTTATTATTTAATCAATTTTTCCCTGCTTATTCTTGCACTGTCACTTTGATTGTGTTTGAAAAATACTGCTGTCTGTAGATTATTCTAAGCAAAAAATTTCTTCACTTTCGTCAAACTGGAAGGTATTCAAGTATTAACAAAAAGTGAAAGTTCTATTACCCTTTGCATTCATGACCCAAAGGAAATTCAGTTGGAACCCAAAAGATATAAAAAGGCTTTTAGAAATATTCTTTCAGGAGAAGATTCAAAATGTAATAAATGAGAACAGATTAATTTATTTCTCTATTCTTGGTCTTCAGTCTGAAAAGAATTCTTTCATTGAATTACAGATAGATTTTTTGTCCCTTTAAAATTATCAGTTGTAGGTTTTCCATAGTATCACAATTTTAAAAAATCATTTCTAAAGACTTGAATAATATAGTTCATCTAAGATTCTGTGGTCTAATTTAGTCTATTTCTTGTACATACATTCATCTGGAAGTGGAATTTCCAGTATCTCCCTGAATTTGCTTTGATTTCAATGATAAAATTTCAGTAGTTACCCCATTTTCATTAAATTTATTGAAACTGTAAGTCATTGTAAGTAGATGAGTATAATAAATGCTAAGAATCATGTATTAATTTTTTTAATTTTATTTACCTACATCTCCAGAGTTTGAAGCTACACAACTGCTTTTAGTAGTCAACCAAAGAATTATAAAACTGTGTATAATCAAATATTACATTTTTAACCCCAAACAATTGAAGTCAAACCCGAAAGATAATGGCTATTGCTTCTTACATTGTAGGTAAAGTTAAACTGTATCTTTTCTGCAAATACAAAGTATTATACTTTTCCTCTGTCCATTCCTGAACACTAGTACTTAGCTGGTATTCCTGGTAGAAAACAGAAGAATGCTTAAAGGTTTTTCTCATGAATTTCTCTTCTTCAGTTGAACTGGAAGTTAAAACTATGCAAAAAGTTGCTGCATTAAGCAGCCTTTTGAATTCAGGTACAGAAAGATTAAAAAAGAGTAGTCTTTCCTACTAATTTATTGGCTTATTTACTATTAAAAGATATACATATAGATGTTTGTATGAGCTAAATTTAATTAATATAATTTTTGTTCTGAATAAGGCTAAAGTGTTATGCTTTCATTGAGAGTGTGCTCATGTGTGCCTGAATGTCCTTTCCATATGCATGAGCACTCACAACCTGCAGCACCAAGAAATTAATAGTCTGCACGGCCTTTCCAAAGACACAGTCGAGACGCATGAGTCACTTTACTATTGATTCAGGGATTGGCACTGCCAAGTTGTTACCAATAAAGTAATTTCCTAAAATTCTAGCAGTCGTGGCCTAAAATTTATCACTGTCTTTATGCAGCAAAACATCACTTTTAAGAGACAGAAGAAAATTAATTAGAAATCTAGTTATGTTCAGATGGCAGTAACAAAGCTCCCTGAAATAATGCAATATATAAGAAGAAGATGTGGTGATAGTAGGGAAAGAAACTGTAATGGTTATATGTTTTTTTCTCTAAAAAATCACCAGGGAAAAAGGATTTAAAATAGTGATTCATCTGTAATATTACAAATCATATTATAGTTTAAGAAAAAAATTTAATTAAATAATCCCAGACACAATGTTCTATACAGTTAAGGTAAAATAGTCTATTCACTGACAAAACATATGGTTACCTAAAGAGTTTCTTATTTCTCAGAAATGGTTGTAAATTAATCAGGTGGTGGTCAGATCCACTGTGTTATTTTCAGCACTCCTGCTCTGCCACGGAGAAAGCCCATGACATTTCTCCTTTAAATATGACCTCATCCATCTTATTGCTGGGGTAACAGAAGAAGTCTGTAGGGTCCTGCTGTAATTTAACTACAAAATGACTCTTTTTTTCACACCACTATCTTAACAAGGCATTCTTCAGTTACTGATATTGTTTTGCTGCTTTTTTTCTTGCTTTCCAATCTTACTCTTTTGCTACAGAGCCAGAATTTGAAGGCCCAGAAACGTCTTCTGCAGACGTGTCAGTCCAACATTTTAACGAAGAAATTAGCAAAAATTATATATATGTTGTTTTTTTTTGTTTTGGTGGTTTTTTTGTTTTTTTTTTTCTGTTAATGTTAACTCTGTTTTAAACTGGAATAACTACCTCCTGAAGTTACTAAAACTGAGATCTGCCTCCTCAAATTCATCTCCATTCTCAGTAAGATGTACATCATCTGCTGTTATGAAAGCTTTCAGATATTTGTGCTAGTTCCCTTGGCCCAGTGGCACAACAAAATGTCCAGCAACAAAATGTCCCTGATACATAATCCTGTCTAGAGAAGATACAGTCACAAAAGAATATGAGAATCAACCCTTAGTTTACATTGAAAAGTGTTACATAACCCCCCTGTAATTGTCGGATCTGGGTTTATTCTTTCCCTGGATCCAATTTCTACATTGAAATTTGGGCAAGGTACCTTTGCCCTCTGCAAGGCCAAAAATTCCTCAGTGATATTTCTTCTGGCAGCCCCTTTCCCAAGTCCCATTAGCTGTAGCTATGTGCTCTCTTTTGCTCTGAACCGCATCTCTAACCATATATAGGTTATCATACCCCAGGGGATCCCTCTTCCTCCAGGAACCAAACTCCTCACTGGAGAGTTCTAACATCAGCCCTTGGCTGTTTGTACATAATTCTTTCCAGTTCCCAGCCTCGTGTGTAGCTTCAAGCATCCACCCTCTTTAATCTTCATCCTTTACCCTGGGCTGAGCTACAGGGACATAGGGCCCTTTAACTCATCTAGAAAAAAAAATACTAGTTATTTAAAAATGCCCAATTTCCTTTGACAGCTATTCTCTATTATTATTTCCTTTGTAGCTCTGGGCTTTCCATGCTCTCAATCCTAAACTGACTCTTTGTCTTCCTCGCTTCCTCACAGAGAAGAATCATTCTCATGTCCACCATTTGCCTCTCATAGACCCTGTCTGACTATTTTATATCTGTATTTTGTGACCTTTTCTTTCTTTCATCACTTAACTGTGCACTGAGCCACTGGTCAAATTCCATGCCCCATCCAGGGACTAAACTAGTAGCAGCTCTAATGCTGTGTAGTTTCTGGGGACCTCCATGAAGTAAGTTTGTGTTTATGCACACCTGTGAATAATGTACTGGAGAATTAGGAGAACAATAAAGTAGAAAACATGAAGAGTTTAGGGTATTTGCTATCAAGACAGTACTAAGGAAACAAAAAGATTCTTGCTATACTTAGAAAACTGAAAATCTTTGTAAATTTTTCTTACATATCCCTCTGCTTTTTATTTTTGTTTGGGTTTTGTTTTGGTTTTAGTTATTATTATGTAGTCTGTTTACCCAGAGAAATTCACACTGTGATTGACTTTGCTCAAGAGCTCTCTATTGCATTAGTAGAAAATGTGCTAACATGAACATTTATGAAAAGATGGTCATGGAAACCTGCTACATGTGACAAGTCCCACACACCCTACATTGCTCCCCATTCTACACATTGTGTTCATATCACAAGTTACCTCGGCAGTGTTGCGCATGACAGTAGTGGTACAAAATGACAAAAATATCAGTGAGGTTTGAACAATCCTGCCGAGTTGGCTCTAAGGTAAAAGCTGACCCTAATTGTGGGCAAAGAGGGTGGATTCTACTTTTCATGTCATCTGCTGTCTATGCAGATTATGTTTAAATCTGCGTCCCACTTAACCCCCAAAATCTGCAGTTTGACACTGAGATTGAATGAAGATACTTAGAAAACCTTACAAGAAGGCTGGAAAGTTTCATTACCTGAGAGTATTTCTTGTAAGGAGTTGAAATTAGATGGATGATCTTCGTCCTTAGATGAATGCTCTGGGCACAGTGACTGATTTTGCAAGAGCTGTATCCTGAAATACAGACTTTAAGGCCTGCTCAGAGATAGACATAACCAGGACGTGCCCAAAAAATGGCAAGATTTAAGAAATATCTCCTCAGCATTGGTTTTGGCTGCCTCAGCCAATACACGATGTATTTTAAGGCATGTGCATAGGACACTTAGGGTTATAGAATACACTCGAGGAGCCAGAAGCCAAGTTCACCGCACTAAATTAAGACTCAAAGTTAAGACCAAAACCACTTCAGGTTCCGAACTTTATTTTGCACTGTTGAAGGTCTTCTATCATGTGACTCTTGGAGCACACTGGGGAATTTTAACCAGTCAGGTTTTCTCTTTCTTTTCTGAAAGAAATATGAAGAAATGACCCATATGAAATGTTGATACCGCAGCATTATACTGGCAGGTCTTATAGTGAAGCCTGTTCAAATAAATCTGTGAATTAGTGAATAGAGATTTATATAAACAATCTTTTAGTGCAGAAGAAAAGTGGTGTATTTTGTGAAAAGACTGGCATAGCTTCTGAATGCCAGTGGAGACAATGAATCAGTAAAATAAGTATCCGATTGCATTGGGTAATTTTTATTTCATCTCTGGCACTGATAGTAAGTGAAATGAGCTTGTTATTACATGTGAGCTCGTTATTACATGTGAAGCCATAATGTCAGATTTTCTATGTTATACCAAAAGAGAGTGCATTCCTATTGGGTAATTGCTATTTGAAATCCTTTTGTCATCATTTCAACATACTCTCAAAGTAGAGCTGAAAATGTAATTGGTCTGATTCCTGAGAATCCTGAAGGAAAGACGTAGCTATATGTTGTACATTACAAGGCATGCTTTTCAGGCTCTTGACCTCTAGAATTACTTATTCTCTCTGTTAACTGGTGAAGCTTTCAAATGTGCTGAGCTAGGTACCTACAGACAGACTCTTGGCAGAAGAGGAAAACCTGCATGCCAAGTCTCTTATAGCTAGTCAAAAGAAAAAGCATAAAAAGTGCGTTTGAAACCCTACTGTTCTCTGCAGAGCAGAAGGGATTTTGAGAAAACTACTTTACTCTTTTGAAATTTCCGGAATCACTCCTTAGAATAGGCTTCTGCAGCCATTCTTGCAACCAGATGAACAGGGCTTACCATTTTGTAAGCATGCAGCTGTGAGGGTAAAACATCTCCATGGTAATGGATGAGTGTGAACCTCCTCAGGCTGTGGAGAATCTAAGACTAACACTTTCTGGATGGCACTATTACTAGTATGGTCTTTAGAAAAGTTAGTGACTGCAACTGCCTTTTACATTGTACTTACTTGTTAAGTGCTGAGGAAGAACAAAAAATGAAAGGTCAGGATTTAGGAGAAAAAAAAAATACTTTCTGCCTACTTATATTTCTCTGGTCTGCTAACTGTTAAATGTTAACTAAAAGCAGTATGTGTTGGAACTCTGTACTAAAATACATTTCAGTGCTATTTGGTTGTTGAAGTTATAACTAGCAAGAAATACCTAATGCTGCTGTAAAACATCAGAAATTAAAGATGTTCTAGAATATGAGACCAGGATACTAAATGAAGCAAGTAAAATCAACAGTTTAAACACCAGGTGCTGAATTGAGTAAGCATTGTGAAAAGAATTGGGTCTTATGTTTACATGTTAAAGCTTAAACTGCACCCATGTTTAAGCTTTATGCTACAGCTTTTCACATCTCACAACTGAAGCTTAGGTTTGAGCATCTCAATATAAGCCCTGAAAACCAGCAACCCTCCAAATTCAGGTAGGTCCTGAAGATGGATCATACAGCACCACAAATATCCATGAAGAAGCTATTCCAAGGGCTATTTAAACTAGGTGATTTTGTTTTCAGACAGTTACAAGCGATTTTTTCTGTGAATTGCCTCTTATTTCCTACCAAAACCATTTGCTGGGTAAAAAAGAATTTTTAATCTTCCAGTACCTGTCAATCTCTTCACACACTTTCAAATGTCTATAAAAGCACTTGAAAAAACAGTCCCACACACGAAATGACCTGTCTATAAAATTAGTAGTAAATTACTATTTAGCGAAAGATAACGAGGATCACTATTTTAAAAAAATCCCCCAGAAAACAAAAACAAAAACCAAGCCAAAACCAAACAAAAAAACCCAACAAAAAACGAACAAAAAACCAAACCAAAACAAAAATCCCCCAAAACCCGGCAAGTTGAAAACCTAATAAGTCCCTTTTCTCTCCTTCCTCCATATAGATAACTGATTGTGGGGACCCCTTGTAGTCATTAACCTGGCATTGCATCGAGCAGCAGAGAGGAGGGTTGAAAGTACACTAAAGGTATTCATGAGGTACTCATGAAATTAATTTTACAGATTAGATTTAAGGCTGAACATAACCAACATTATTTGGTTTAGTGTATATAAAATAATGTTTTTAAAAAGTAATTTCAAATGTAATCACAGGATTTCAGTTTTGTTTTCTTTATCATTTTAATACAGATAAAAAGTGACTGGGAGTATTGAAATGGAATGAATGCCTACTATGTAGATTCCTCTCTTTCTCTAAGAAAGACCTGAAAAATCAGGAACTTCTGCAATTCAGTGAAGTAACTATTGACTGTTTGAATGTCATGGAATGAATAGCTAAAATTGGGTTCCATGAATTTCAATGCAGAATGCTTGGAAAAAGAAAAAAATCTTCTGTGTCTGAGGATGAGAAGAATCCAAGTACTCTGTCAGGTGTGCTGAGCCTCGATTAAATTTACCCTAGATAACAGACTTGATCCCAGGAGCTCTGGTAGAGAAAATGATGTTCACTCTTCCAGATTCCCGGTGCTTCTCCTTTCTTTTCTTACAGACTGTTTTCAAGCAGTTTTCCCTCATCTTCTAAGTTGCTTCTCCCTTCTGAGCACTTTCTGTACCTGTTTCTTAATATGTTCAATGAGGAAATACAACAGTTTTTTTCTTTGCTGTGGGTTCGGAGGATTCTTTGTTGCATGATATCATAGCTTTTCTTTCACAGGACACCTTCTTCAACATACGGGACAGACAATGCTATCTCACTGAGATGCTTTTCAGCCTTCTCATTTAGTGCTCTATTTTCCCGAGTCCCTAATCCTCCCTTACTGCCTGCTGCTCAAAGCAGGTTTAAATGAAGGAAGAAAAGGTCCTCAAGAATGATAACGAAGGAGGTTCTTCTTATTTTGCTAACTACAAATCCCAAAAGATATCTAGAGAAGTTGTAAAGGTGAAGATGAAGAAATATGTCAGAATGAAGAAGGTTATGAATTACCCATGAGTCTATCCTGTTGCAAAATTCTTTCCATTTGCTCTTGACTTTCTGCTTGCTATTTTTGTCACTCTTATTTTTTTAGATGACCAGGTGAGCCAAAGGGAATTCTCTGAGGATTATTTAAAGAAGCTAGTATGGGACTTCCCTATACAGTAATTCCCATAGTGTCATTCATTTTTCTCCTTGTATATCACCTTTAGTCAGTCTCAAATCTTGAATAGACAATATAACTTGTGTAGAATTTAAGCAATTTATGTGCTTGAGGTTTTTCTCAAATCTTACTTGCGTAGACTGAGACATTTCTTTGTGAGCTTAATATTTTCAAGGTTGTGGCAACAATTTTTTATTAGATGTGTTTGACCTATTGCAAATATGCTGCAGACAAAATACAGAGAGTGTGTGCACAGCATTAATTTTATTGGTGGGTGGCTCAACAGCAAGGAAACAAGGAAATGCCTAAGGTGTAAATGACATACAGCTGTGCAGCACACAGTCCATAGGACAGATGCTCTCTAAAAAATCCTCCTTCTTAACAAATGACTTTTTCTGTCACGGAGCACAGTGTCAGTAGATCTAATTATTTTGCTATATGAGTGTATAAGATTATGTATAAGGTTACAAACAGAAATGTTGTAGCTCATCTTGCTTTGAGTACTGGTGACTGTTGTTGTTTCCCTCCTATAATTAGTCAGTACTTTATGGCACTATTTATGAAATGCATTTTTCGATTTGATTTCAGTGAGGGAAATTACTTATTCTTTAAGTACTTTTAGCATGGGTCTTTTTATCATAGGTCATTATTTCAAGGTAAAATATTAGCCTGTGTTCTGAACAGGAATTTTCAATATTAATTGAACATACCTGTTCATTGACTGAAGGAAACATTCAGGGAAGTGTGATTACCACAGTCTCTTTCAGAGAAAATCCTTCTTCATTTGATCCTCTCCTAGTTAAAGTCGTTATGGCACCAAGTTTGGTGCTATGGGTGAATCAGAGATCTTCTTATTATAGCATAGCAGTTGATGTTTTCATTTCTTATTTTCAGGAACTGAATACTGCTAAAAGTTCTATTGCATAGAAGACAGTTTATTTAAAAATTTAGTTTGTAAAGAGGTTTCCAAATCATCTAAAATCTGTACAGAAGGAGTATTTTGACTGGACTTTGTGGATCTTTGCTGTCTATAATGCTTGTTCATTTCTTCTCCCTTCCATAATTCACTACCTGGGACAGAAGCCTGTGTTTTGGATCAATATGAATCAGACTCCTTAGCAGAAGCCAAATGTCTCTGGGGCTAGAAAAGAAAGAACACTACCTGTGTCTTACTCCCTTCCTGGAGAATTAAAATATGACTATGTCATTATACCCAGTGGTCCATTTTCTAATTTTTTTAGATCTGTACATGTATTTGAGGCAAAAATCTATATCTTTCCATATTTTGCATGCAGAGCAGAAATGCTTTTGCCTTACTAATCCAAGATATGTAAATATTTCTGAGGACAAGTACGTTTTTCATACCAAAGTTCCAATTCTCTAATGTTGTGGTAAAGTCACCTACAGCTTTCTTTGTATATACAAGTGGGAATTGGAAGAAGCAGGTTAATTCTCAGCTCAGAAACAGAAATGTGTATACAATGTTAATGAGCCAGTTAACTGAGCTCCAGTTTCCAAATATGCAAAATAGAATATCATCACCTGCCCATCTCAGATGCAATAACAATTTTTAAAGGCTGTGAGATTTGGAATTGCCTTTTTTTTTCTCCCAAAAGTATACGTGAATAACAAAGCTTTTTGGAGAATTGTTGTGAAGTTGTGAAGTTGACCTGACCTTTCTCATCTTGATTCTGTCTGCATTAGCAGTAAGTCTGCTACAAGAGAAGATTTGCAGAGTGAAACAGTTGATGCCAAGGACCTCATATTCAGACTAAAATAGTTTTTTTGTACTAGCTTTAGTCTGATACATGGAGTGAATGGTTGGAAGGCAGTAAGTAAGCACCTGGATCAGATCTTGTACTCCAGTTTCAACTAATAGAAAAGCATTTATTTGCTCCAAGTGCTCTGCACATTGTAATCTAAAAACATGTTACGTGTGGATGATTAGTACATAGAAAAGCTTATTGCTGTAATTGCATCCTTAGCCTCTTGCAGGGATATCATATTTGAATACAGGGGAGGTCTTTTCCTATGTTCTCACAGAAATGAGATAGTATAAATCCCATCCTCTGATAAGGAGACCTCCTTTAGGGCATTAGCTTCTTTCAGAGCAGTTGGACCGATCAGCTGTGATAGCTCCCAACAGTCCCTGTCCCGCAAATTCTCAATGTTATTCTGACAACAGGTTCCTGCTCCAAATCTTTTTAATGCCAATTCTGAAAGAAATTTTTCAAAGGATTTCCATTTTTCTAGACAATGCTTTTCTTTATCTTCAGTCTCTTAATTAGGTCATTATGATTTAACTAAAAATCTTGTGCAGGACAGAATTTGTAGTTGCTTCTTACCTCTGTGTCTGTTGCGATCCAGTTAAGCCCAGAAAAGCAAAGAAAGCTAAGTTTCTGTGCATAAACTGGAAAGAACTTAGAAGGTTCTAAA
>VWZT01012678.1:56426-124232 GCA_013397055.1 Pachycephala philippinensis | reverse complement strand
AGGATGGGCTGTCACCACGCCTCTGACCAGAGGCTTTTCCAAGATACCCAAAGCCTCTCCTCCCCCCACCCCTTGGTGAGAGGGTCTGTTCCAGCCTGGCAGCTGATAGCCCTGGGGCTGTGGTCTCCACCTTAGAGGTGTTAAGTTTGTGCTTTGTGAAATGTCCCCAGCCCTGAGTTGTTACTTTATCTTATCTTCATCAGCGAGCAGTGTAAGGCCTCAGTCAGGATGCGGTAGTTTTCTCTGCAGCTTTTGTAATACAGTTTTAAAAGTCCTTCAAGAAAATGTTTAAGTCATAATTTATAATATTTCAGTCTCTGACAGTGTCCCAGGTGAAACTTCTCCTTTGGAGAAGACCATAACGAGTAAGGAATAAAAATCACTGCAACTGCTTGTTTTGAACACAGGGAAGGCAATAGATTTGTGTGCTCCAATCTGGTGCAAAAGAGAGAAGGGCATCCTAACTCTCACAATTATGATAAAGGCTGAAAGTGAGGCAGGGAAGAGGACCTGTGATGAAATCTTAACTATGTCATTTGCAGACGGGGATTGCCCTTCAACTGTGAGACTATTTTGTGAATACTTTCACCAGGATAGTGAGGAAGGAATATGGTAAGTCATAGAAACTTTAATAAAAAGTTCTTGTCACACACACACAGAAAGCAACTGAAAAGTACATTCACGTATTTCAGTTTGTCTGTGTTGGAATACTAACTGGAGTATAACAGTAACTAGGCATTTATCAGCTTGCACTTGGGGTTTCAGAGTAGTCCAAATCTGTTCTTGAAAATCAAAATGTTTATGTGAAACTATGCAGAAAATTACACTAGTAAATTTATATGTAAACTTTAAATAAAATGTTCTGATTGAGTAATCTCTAAATGCCAACCAATTCTACCTCAGCCTGGGCAGAGTGCCCACATTGGTTTTCAAATGGGATCTGCTTTAGTCCCATAATGCAGAACGAACTAAATCTGTTCATTTTTAAGTAAAAAGATAGCAGATTGTTCAGGCAGGTTGGTATCTGACTAAGTACATTTGTAAAAGTATTATTAATACACATTCCAGTAGACCAAATAATAGTAACAAAAGACTTAAAGAGATGTTTGTATACACATATATATTGTAATAGTGGCCCTAAGCCTGGTTTTACAAACCACAGTTATTCTGTCAGCAATAAAAAAACCCCATCACACCATGGTTGATTGTCAGATGCAATCCTATAAAGCTTAGTGCATAAACGTTCCTCTGAACTCTTCATATACACTCTTGTTAGAGCAAACATATGTAAAATTGGTAGCACAACTGCATGAAGTGTTTACAAGTTAAAAGAGACTTAATTCCACCTCCTTGTATGCACCTGGAATGGCAGGATTATCATGAGAGATATTTTTCAGTGCTTCACTTTTTCATCTCCATTCTGATTACCTAAAACAACTGTAAAAAGAGCAAGAAATTGTGAAAACGAAACAAGCCACTAGTGAAGATTATCATCATTCATGCAATGGAGCTGCAGTTGATCTCTAGGGATCGGCTGATATGAATATTAGTTATTACAGCCTCAAGATCTATTCGACAGCCAGCATAATACAAAAATAGAATACAAAAAATGCCAAGGTTCAGTACTTCAAACCAAATTTGTTCCACATTTAAGTGCTTTTTTGCAAATAAGATAAAATATACTGCACTTATAAAAATTAATTTTCACTTAACATACTGTTCAGAAAGCCTAAAAAGACCAGCCGGTTCAAACCCTTTTTTATACAATTAGATGTCTTGCTTATAATTATCTCTTTTTCATGATGAAATCATCCTTTCAATTTGTCAGGAATCACCCAATAAAAACAACTTTGCAGGTGCCATGAAAAATTATTAATATATTTTTTGAGAAATCTAGTAAAGTTTATCCTAACAAAATGAAAATTCCTTCTGTCTGAAAGCTGTCTGTCTGCAATGAGCTAAGCTGATGCTGGATGTGCTGCTCCCACAGGCTCCACCAATATCCATCTTTCCATAGGGTCAATTGAGTTGGATAACAGGCTCCCTAAGGAGTCCTTGCCTCCCAGGTGTGGGTACTTGCCTTTACTAACGTATAAATAATTGTCTGGAATCCATTCTTCCCATGAATGCACACCTGGATTTGTTGACATGAATATTATTTTCCCCACCTCTTTCTTTGAATCAGTCTTGGCAACCCATTGTCAGAGAACGAAGGAGTGGAATGGAAACCCTGTCCCACTGATCTCTTGCTACAATCACAGCTAAAAAAGTTTCTGTCCAGCCTGTCTTAAATTGTACATGCATTATTATGCATAAGTCATGAGGAGTCATGAGGTTATTTCACATCATCTCTTTAATTTAGCACATTAAGTGGTATATATGCAGATGTCATGCATGTGGGTGGCTTTCTAATCAGTTCTACGAGCCACAAGCACATTTCTTAGAAATGGAACAGTTGATGGTGTACATATGAAAACAATTAAGTCAGTAGAGATCATGAAATGCAAGGTTGCTGGGATGCTTGAGCATTCTAGCTGAAGAAAGTATTATTGCTTTGCAAAAATTTGCACATGTAAATTTGCAGAAAGAGCACAATTTCACACATAGCTAAAAATACAAGCTATTCTGGATACATTACATATTAGTGCCACTGCATTGTCTGGAAAAAGCCTAGAAAACTGATCTTTGGGTTCAAACATTGTCACTTACACAGCTTTACAAAGAAGATGGATTTCACACATTGTTTCCCTTCCTTGCAGAAAAAAAATTGGCTACACTTGCATAGGATGGGTAAAATGAAAATCATTATTTAGGTTGAGCTTGGGAAAACTAAAGCTGTAAGAAGATATTCCACTGATTAAATCTAAAAGTAGAGTATATTGGGGTTGTAAATGCCACTGGATAAAATAATCTGGTTTTATTTGTTCTTAATTTCTTTGCTGATAAGAAGTACAAAATATTTTTAGTTCTTGATATCACTGAGGTAACATGCAAAGTGCAAGATGTGGGTTGTATTAATTTTTTCAATTTAATGTCATCATTGCTGGCTGTGCATACATACTTATTATCTCAACCAACACTTTTGCAATAGGGTTGCTTTTATTTGTTCCATGCAAATACTCTGTCTTGGGTGACAGCTGCCTTATTGTAAGGGGAGGAGAAGAAAGGAGATAGCTCAGAATTGTAAACCAAAATATATGCTAAAGAGAAAGAAGAAAGCAGAGTGAATCCCTCTGCTCAGTCAAAACAAGATCATGCTTACATGGGTAAATAAAGTTGAAAGAGGCTGGGATCATGTATGACCAGAAACACTTACAAGTGAGGTTCATGCATTGCTTTAACTTAAAAATAATTTTGCTCTTATTCTTTTGTAAGGAAAAACTTGACTCTCCATTTCCAGAAAATGCACTGATTCTGTGACTCCTAGGAGAAGGAATTACCATTAGATAATCAAAAATCTCATTTTCGATTATGTGAATTTTAGTTATTTGTGAAAG
The DNA here is from genome assembly GCA_013397055.1 of Pachycephala philippinensis. Lineage (NCBI taxonomy): Eukaryota > Metazoa > Chordata > Aves > Passeriformes > Pachycephala > Pachycephala philippinensis. The sequence goes on along the minus strand of VWZT01012678.1, from coordinate 120,735 downwards.
CAATGTAATACATGGTAATTTACTATCTCTTTCCCTAGGCTTTTTGTCTGTATCTATATGGTTCTCAATGCATTTTTGGTTTCTTTTCAAACAAGTTTGGAGTCTTCTTTTCAACACATATGGAGGGCTCCACATAGATGAAGATATTCTGACTTCTAGGAACTATTTTCCAGCAGTATTTCAGCAAGGGATCAGAAATATCTGTGCTGATTGATGTGTTGGAAACTTTCAAACTTGCCTTCCCTCAGGAAGGCTTTCACTGCTTTCTCCTCTCTGTTTCATTTTGCTGCTTTATCACATATATTTTTCAAGTTCCTCTGTCCTCCCTGCCTGAACCCTCAAGTGTTCACCACACACTGTCTTCTTTTTGTCCAGAGTATTTCAATTTATATATTTGAGCAAAAAATGAAAGAGTAATAGGTCATGTAAGTTGACTTCAGGTATGTTCATTGCTGTTGCACTTACAAAGGGTTGGAAGTTCAATAAATGCAGAATCAAAAGAGCAAAGCATGGAAGTGGTTGACATCCTGCTTCAGACACAGTAAATAATTTCCATTTCAAATGCTTAAAGTAAGTTCCCTGCTGCAAAATCCAGGTAAATGAACAGGAAAAAAATGTATTGAAAAAATGGTGATAAAAGATTGAAATAAAAAATTATTTGAAAAATTCTACCTCTTTTGTAGAATCAGAGACAGAAGAAAATACCGGCTTAAATGCAAACCAATGAAGTATTTCAAACGTAGTAAGTATTCAGTCTGTGGAAGATTGTAGCAAAACCACCTATGGTACTAAATTAAACATGAAAAATGCAACTGAAGTTACTGAAGTAAGAGAGGAATGCAAAATTATTTGTAGGAGTTTAGAATTATGGTTTGGGTTTTTTTTTAATCTGCTTTGACAGTTTACTATTCTGTCTTCCAAGAACTGTTTGTATATCTTATCTAAATATTGCTTGCTGTAAAATCATAAATGCAGTCCATTACCTATCTTGTAATTACTCATATTAATCACCAGGAGTAATAGGTCATCTGTCCTTAAAGGTATTCTTCTTGGAAAAGAGACCAAGAAATCTAAAACTTAAAAGAACAAATACCGAAGTGAAATAATTCCTGTGAATCTGGGATTTTTGGGATTTGGGTGTGAGTGCTGGGGATTGTAATTCCAGTGACCAGTTTTTATTCATTGGATATGAAGTAAAGTACATAGTTTATGGATGAATTCAATAGTCACAAAAAAATTTTGCTGATGGCAGAATTACAACACAAGCAAGTGAGAAATTAAAAGCAAGTGAAATTCAAAGATACTGTGAGTTACAAGTAAACCTCTGTTGCCATTTACTTCCGTGAATGTAACACACACTTAATGGGGTTTGAAATGGAATAAGTGGCATTACACTCTTCTTTGTGGTGTTCTCATTGCTGACATGATGAGGTGGGAGGCTGGAAAAATCTCTTCCTTTCATATTAGGATTACAAGTATCATTTACACCATAATATGTATTTTGACCTATTTTATATTTTTCAAGGTAGAGTTTCCTGTCTCAATATCCATATACTCTATTCTTATAATAGCTTTTTGTTGTATTTCAAAAGAGCATGTCTCTTATCTTGTGATATTAAAAGGGTTTTTACAATACAAATACCTGCATGCCTCTAAAGTGCTTTAAGAGATTTCCTAACTGAAATCCTTCTTTCCTTTTAAAGCTCATATTTATTTCTTAATGCTGCCAACATAAAATGTAGTGCATATAGGCCTGCTTTTTCAAAATTTAATGAAGTGAAATCAACATTTACCTGTTGTCATTTTATTCTTACTATATGCTAAAATTATTTCTGCATTTGATGGATTCAACAGATTGGTTATATAAAACTGTTTTGCTTGCTCAGGTTCAGATGTCCCAGTTTGCTGATAACCAAGAATCTGTCTGTGCTGTGAGACTTAACAAGCCTGAAAGGAAAGCACCTGCTACAATCTTAAATTCGAGAAAAACGTTTATCCTATTAGAACCTGTTCTAAAATAAGAATTACTGAGAAAGATGTAGGGGAAAAAAAGCTCTCAGGTCTTTCTAATTTATGCATTTTTTTCATCACCTGCTCCCTGTTTGCAGTGTTTACATGCCAGTGCAACAACTTTTAGAAGCACATCATTCCTGCAGTGCCAATAAAGCCACAGACTAGTGTGTACAACCCTGTGTAAACAATTTGCTGGAAAAGGAAGGAAAGATCTTGAGGCTGAATTTTTCATTTAATTGGAAGTGTTCATATTTCATAGATGAGACGGAATTACGGTTTAGTCGTGAATATTTTATATTTGCAACAGTCTTGTAAAACCTCTTCGGTTCTTGCTAAAAGAAACAAATTGTGGGAGGGGATGAGGATGTAAATTTACATTTGAAGGGAAAAGGTAAACTGAAGCCATTGTGGCTAAGTCACACTGATATAGATTTGATCTTTATATGCTTCCCTGTGTAGTGTCTGTGTAGATTGTGTGCCTGAATGTCAGAGAACCTTATCCTCACAGCAGAGAGCTAAATATGAGTACCTCCACCATATGGTACAAATACTGGCATGTTTTGACTGTGCTAATGGAGATTCATTGGAATTCTAATCCCAGGTTCAAGAATTATTTAAGAACAAATGCAGCTAAATTAATGAATGTATTTTAAATAGTATATTTTAATTTACAGGTATTACAGTGGAAAAAAAACCCATTTATTCTGTCCTTCATCTCTGAAGCACATCAAAGCCTGATCGAATTCTCTGCTTGAAGGGAGGAAGACAAGCACCAGATGACAGTATTGGGCTGCTACTTAGACAAAGTAGTAGAGGAGTAGGTCTGAACCATCAGCCTGTACTTGGCTTATGTCTAACTTCACTGTTCAACAGGAGTACAGCTGAAAAACTTTAATGAATGGACACATTTGCTTGAGAAGATAACTATGGACTCCTTTTATTCTTCACTGTCAATAGCATAGATAGAATTTATCCTAAGGAAGTAAAAAGGATAGACCTAAATATTAAAAGAAAATGCTAAAGAGATCTGGCATGAGTTCATCCTTCAAAGGGCACCAGATTGCCATAAAAGGGTAGCTCTCAGCATCAGTAGAAATGGTTCTCACTGGGAACTACAGATAATGGAAATGGTTCTCACTGGGAACTACAGCTGCCAGTCTTCTAGCTGACAATATGAGCGAAAGTTGGGCTGAAAAAGTAATTTACTTGATATTTTATTGACAAATTATTTTTACATATCTAATAAATCAAAATTTATCTCTGAAGTTTTGAGCTATTGTTTCTAAACCTGGTGATATACCCCAAGTAATAATAATATTTCTTGAAGTCCTGAGTTTTGGAGATTTTAAATGCCCATGTTCCTACCTCATGCTTTGTAATTGTTAAGCAAAGACACACACGCTTATATTAACACACATGTTCTTAAATATCCAAATCAAACCCTCCAGACCGTTAATGGTTTTCTTTAATTTTTTAATGAATTCCCTGTGCAATCTAGAGTTAGTGAGGTGCCTCCTTTTTCCCATACATACATGATTCATATAGGTTATGGAAAATGTCGGTGTTCAATTATGAACGTTTTTTTTTTTCACATCTGAAAGAACTAAAGCTAGTATGTATTTTCCAAAATGTTCTGATTTTAATTTTTTATTCTAAGTTAAAAATGGCAACCTGAACTATACAGTCCTATTCATATTTGCACTTAGTAAAAAACTATACAGAAACAAAAGAGTCCAAAATCTTTCATGAAATTTTTTCATACAATAGCAATTTCCACTGCTGTTCATTGAGAGAAGAGGTTGGTGGGTTCATATTTGCTTTTCTTTCGTTTAAAACAAAAGCATTAATCAGAAAGTTCTATTCACAAAGTTAGAACACAATAATTAAAATTTTTTTTTGAAAATTTAATATACAAGTATGTTACAGGACAGTAGCCAATTATCTGTTCCTTGCCTGTCTATTATTGTAAATAGGTAACTGGGTCTACAGTGTATATCGGTCTGAATTACAACCAAGGATCTGGACAATTTCATCCTGGGAAAAGTTGACATGCATGCTTGAATTTTAGTCAGTAGGTCCTATATTTCTCCAGTGTTCTTCATCAAAGATAAGATACAACAGCACTTTTACACATTTTAATCAACTAAGACATTATTTCCTCAATGCTTGGTAACAATGCCTAGTGGGTTCATAGCTCTAGGATCACACATTATATGTCATCTTCAAAGGTAGGAGGACCTGGTTATGCCAACACATGAAACAAAAAAGATTTTTACTTAACACTGAACAGATTTTTGTTTTAATACTATAACGGTTGTTGATGATAAAATACTGCATTGAAAATCTACCTATTTTGTCTGTTGTCTCTATAATATTTTTTCAAAGATTGGGTAATTAAGAGAAAAACTAAAAGCTTTTATCCGATTAATTTAATTTCATGTATCCTTTAAATAGGTGTATTAGATACCTAGAAGAAGCTCCTTCTGTAGGCACTGGACAAAAATCAGTGGTTGCAAAGAAGAATTAATCATCTTCCAAAAGCCAACCTAACTGTTGCAAGTCTCCTGAGTGTGCCCGGCTCTTTCCACTGATTTTACAGTATCCAGATTGAGTCTAGACTAGCTAGATGTGTAACTTTCAGAGAGTTTGATTTTGAGAGGTGAATCCTATTCTCAGCAGAATAAATAAAATCTCCTACAGTCAGATGACCAAATTGGTACAAAAATGTATTTTAACAAGATCAATGAGATTAGCAGAAATCACACAATGAAATAATTTACAAAATACAAAAATGTTTACAGTTATGCTGTGACCACAATAATTTAACTCAGTCCTTCTATCTTTTTTCCCATCACTCTCCCTTCCTTACTCCCATGGAGAAGAAAATATTTTTTTGGAAGAAGGAAAGATCTATGGATTAGAACAAAATAAATGCAAACACACACACATTTCCAGAGCAAAGGTGCTCATTACAACCAGCAACATGTAGGCAACAGAAAACACACAATAGAATTGAGTATATAAAAACGCAATCTGGTGTTCTAATTCACCATCATATTTTTTTTTCTATTCACATGCATAGTAGATTCATGAGGGCACAGCATTCAAAAATCCTTTTTTATCTACTGCTATCTTGTGGTAGATTAGGTATAACTCCCATGATGTCACCATATTTTTTCTCTTTATATAGGAACCATTTTTCCAGAGGATCTTCTAATGTGCTTGTCCATATTCTATATGAATTCCTCATAAACAGCAGAAAATTTATGCTCGTAGTATCTCTGTGAAATACAAGTGTAATTGACTTAATACAGAAACTGGTATGTATTTCAAGGAGACTGGGAACCTGGTAGCTCTTCTTAAGCAGGCATTTGCAGTTGCACACTGAAGTCCCATTTACTATAGTGAGATTTAAGAATATACTGATACATGTATATAATCTGAATGCAGATGTGTATCACAGAAGACTGGAAAAGATGTAAGATTCCAGAATTAATCTCTCAGTCACAGAGTCCTTTCTCTGACTGCTCTGTTTGTAAGATCTCCAACAGAAAGCATGGGACTAAAAAAACCAAACTCCCCCAATGCAACAAATACTTTTTATACTAACAGAAATGTTTTATCTGACTATAAAAAGGAGTTCATTAGTTGCTACTGCCATTATTTGAAGTCTGAATTGATATTAATAATGGGCAGTGTGATGAAAAAAAAACCCAACAAAACATTTCTACCTTTTTAGTCAATGTATGATGTGAAAAAATAATATTTTCTGTCAATTCAAAGAAATTTTCCTGAATAGAAAGCTTTAATTTACATCTTCCCCTATGTAATTCATACAAGATCTTAATCTCTGGCTTGCAATTGAGTCCTGTGTTCAGTTTTGAGGACAGGGAGAAAGGGGTAATGGAGTTTTTAAGACTCAAAGAGAAAGTGTAATTGTCAGCCTATGATTAAAATGGATCAGCAGCTGGATCTGAAATCTCTGAAAATCTTCATAAGTGAAGGCTCTTACAAGTCATGGGGGATGCACAGACATGGACAATAATGTATGAGATGGAGAAAAGGACAGGTAGCCTTTCGTCCCAGTGGCCTGCAGTCACACAATCAAGGTCAGTGGCTTCTAAAATTTTGAAACCAATGAGGTACAGACATTTGGTCCAAGAATCACACTCCATCTATTCCAAAATAACCCTGTGAAATACGTAACACATGTATAGTATATTCCTCATATAAGCGAGGAACTTCAACACACCATGGTTTAATCCACCAAGTTACTCTTTTTGCATTGACTGGTAATGTATAATATGCTAACGCTGCATTGGATCCTACAGGAACAAAGAGTGTTTGTATTGGAGAAATCTTAAATGGTTATGACCATTCAAAGACAGAGTTTCACATGGTGTAGTTTGAGGCTTACTGTCAATTTCTCACCAGCAACACCTCACACAAAGCGCCAAGATTTAAAAAAAAATTAACTTCTCTGTTAAACAGAAGAGAAATAACAACAGCAGAATAAGGGCAATTATTATTCTTTCTAGAACTCATAGCTTAATCTGTTCTGAGTAGTTACTTTGTCAGCCAGATTTTGAAACCAGCTACTCATCTATGAATTAGTTGCATGTTGTCTGAGGCTATGTATCATTATGCAAATATGCATATTGCTAAATGACCTTTGTGGTTAAATTTAGATGATCACTTAAGGAAAAACTGTCAGTTTCATTTCATTTCCCCAAAGTCTTTGTCAGTGCATTTATGGATCTCAGTTACCCTGGTTTAAAATATGCCAAAATGCATTCAAGAGATGTGATTAGCAAAACCAACTCAACCAGTTTCCTCTTTCTTGGTTCTTGTGGCCTCTTTTTGTTTGAGAGATGCTCCTTAATTTGTTTTATTTGAAAACATGCGCTATTAATGCATAAAAGTTTTATGATAGGTATTCTTTAATCTGCATTTTCCCTCAGAGGTGTCAGTCAAATTCGGGAACAAATTTTTATGAAATGGCACCTCTCGAGACAAATGATAGTGTGTTTTTTTAAAGTTAAATGTTTTATTGTAATGAAGAGGTTTTACTTCTATGTGAGTGAAAGGACAGGCCTTCCAGGTTTAGAAAAGAGGATGTCACAGTAAATGTTTTTGTAAGTAATTGAATTACATTTACCAAGTAAAAATGCACTGATATTTACTGAATTAGTGATTACAAGGCAATTATAAAATCACACCAGCATATTAAAATTGATGAGAAATTTTATAGGTATACGTGATTTGTTAAAAGTATCACTGTTGCTGATAATTTTACAAAGTACACCGTGAAAAGATTAATAAGTTATACTTACAGTAAAAACAGGAACATTTAAATGCTTCAAAATGTTTCTTGCTTACTTTTTTTGAGTGAGAAATCATAGGAAAAAACCTCTTACAATTAAATGTTTGGGTTTTTTCCATTAAAGTTGTAGTAACAGGACCACTTAAGATTAAGATCTTCCCTGAAAACATTTCTGTATATTTCCTGTTTCCTTTATCAGTTTTCTAACAACAGCAGTAGTGATATACTTAAACTTGTCTTTCTGGTTTAGACTGAAATTTTAAGTTTTAAATCATAGAACTATTTAGATAGATTTGCTTAAGAAATTACTTAGGCTCTTCTATGATCTTAAGTAAACAAAAATTATTTAGTACTTCAGATGTGTTTTATTTGAAGTGTGTTGAAGCTCATGGGGATGTTTCTACTGACCCACAACGGCTTAGGACACACACATTTTTGTGGTATTGTAATTGTTAGGGATTGCTGAATTCAGTAGCCTAGCAGGGGTGAGGCTGCTGCAGCTCTGTGTGAGCTCGAGATGAGTCTGATCACGAGTCTGTGAATTTGTAGAGTGAATGAATTAAAAAAAAGATTACTGATGAAATTTTTTTAGAAAAGAACAAGAGTCACAGCCATATTTAAAAATATTCTGAGCTATGTTTCTGTAAATGCACAAGTGCTTGGCCAGAGGGCAGAAATATTAGCAGTATTATCTAACTAATATCCAGCATGCAATACTTAAATTTGGAGTAATAGTAATTATATCACAAATATTGCACAAAATGAAATAATTAGCAAACTGAAGGAAGTTAGAATTTGCTCCTAAAATTTCAAAAGCAGAAACAGCTGCTAAACTAAATAGATTATTCTTCATGAGATGTCCGCTCAGATCTAATATGTAGCTAATTCAATTTTCATACCAAATGTACTAAGCAAACTAGAGAAACTAGCACAGAAATTCCAGGAAAAAGTAGGGAATGGTTCCATCTTATATTTTACTTTTAAACTTTGTTGTTCATCCAAGAGTCATAAAAGTGACACCTTGTGGTAATGAAGAACATTGTTCCAGTATTCATTAGCCACTGAAAGGGTGTTTTAAACTGCTTTCCCTGTAATACAAATAGAATAATGTTATAATTGAATCACAGAGTTGGCCAGTAATCTTTCACTCTGAAAGATACCCATTGAGCATCAGGTTAATGTTATTTCAGATAGAAACTGTCTTAAATGTTTTTTAACCTTGCTCTGGTGCTTTTGTGGTAATTTCACATCTTTAGAGTACTAACTGGGTTTAAACAATGCTCCTCAGGTTCAGCTGAATGTTGCACTTGCTCCTGATTTAGATGAATACACAAAGCCCGGAAAACTGAGAATCAGATTAATTTAATCTTCTTTCTATAGATACTGTGTGCACAAACGTGTCCCTCTAGGGCAATACAGAGAGCAGAGTGTTTAACTATGTCTGCAGCACACTCAGGGGCTATACAGTGATATCTCTGTTTGCCACCTTCCTTCTTGTCTATGCACAGTCATTGCAGAGCTAAAGGCTAAAAGGGTAGTTCAGTGGTCTTAAATGATGTTGGTAGGTGGGGTAGCCAAACTATTGCCCATTTAAAGCTGCTCTCCTAACAAGTAATCACAGTTTGATCATTACAACCACACAGTGCTGAGCCTGAGCTCAGCGAGGTCTCTAATTCTGATAAGAGTCAGTTCCTTTTCCTAAAAGATGTGGTCATAACTTATTTAGAAACCTAATTTATTAAGAAATCTAATTCTTCAGCCTTCTCATTCTAGCTTTCAGTCCAGCTTTAGCAATCCTGATGCTCACTACAGATAAACCTACACATAAACCATTCTCCCCTCACTTGGCAGCAGCTCGCATACCTAGGAGGCATGAATGAAAAAGCATATTCCAACTACCTTATCATCAGGCTCAGAGATAACAGAAATTGAGGGCTAGTGTGAGAGAAAAATTGGTAAAAAAACTTTAGCAAATGGGTGATGAATTTCCCCAAGTAGTTGGCCAGACACCATCCAAAAAGGTATTAGTATTTTTGAAAGCAGTAGTTAACTGACTTCCTTCTTTGTTAAATGATTCTTCCAGGAAATGACATTGGAGAATTTGAAATATTGCATGACATGAAGGGATTTATTAAAGGAGTAATTAAAATGTGACAAAATAATAATCATTGTTCTTACTTTTAAAGCCTTTATTCTACTGGGACAAAAAATGAAATATAACGGTGATGTTAAGAACACTGTAACAACTTCCTGAAGAAACAAGACAGAATGGGATAGAGATCTTTGGCGGTTTATATCATTTTAGGAAAGGATTGATAGGAATTTTACTTAAACCTGAGGACATTTTTTGGTGTTTCAATGCCACATTTGGTTATAAGAAATCATTCTGTAGCTCTATATGAAATTGTTAAAGCTATATATTTAAATATTTGAGAAATATCAAGATTTTTTATGCTACAGCATTGTATAGATAGTATAATTAATAACACTGTAGCAGGTATAGATACTGATGACTGTTCTAGCAAAATTCAACATTAAATATCTCTTAATTCAATGAGCAAATAATATTACAGTATGGTACAAATATAATTATAAGATGATACAAATTAATTACACTGGAATATTAAATGAAAAAAGATATTTAAATCTCTGATGTATAAATTATGGTGGAATGAAGTGAAGACTTGCAAAGTAGTCAATTGTACTTATGGTCATACTGTAAAGGCAGATCAATTTGCTCTTCTTTCAGTGAGGGATTAGGCAGGTACAGGGTACAGGTGGTTACTGTGGAGGGGTTGACATGCTGGATTTTACTGATTAATTTATACTTATTCATACACCTGTTCCATGAAGTTCTCAATTTCAAAAGGCAGTCTTTCATTCATCAAGGGAACTAATAAGAATCAACTAGTTAAAGGACTAGTTGATACAGAGCTGGTACAGAACTGTAGAAGATTATACAAATTGATAAAACTACAAGGAGTCAGGATTTCAAGCAAAAGGGGTGTAGAAAGAACTTGTATAATTGAGGTCTAACCTGAATTACCATCCGTGAAGTGCCAAACAAGCTGATAACTTACACAGAACAGAAAAATCATATGATCAGAGAAAAATTGCTCTCAGAAGTCATATGTAAGGGTAACATGAGAATTGCCAAGATTCAAGGAGAATTACATCTTACCAAGATAGTAAAATAAAGTATAAAAGAATTTTCTATTTTATTTTAAAATACAGATAAGCTGTTCACACTCAGTGCCAGAGTCCTATTCCTGCTACCCAGAGAGCAGCAAAACTGGCAGGTGTTGTGTAGGACACAAAGGATTAAATAAGTCTTCAACTTCCTAACAGCTAGGAGTAGTGAAGCATCAATCACATTGTGCAGCTGTAAGATCCAGGATAGGGAGTAGGTTTCAAGGCTGTTACCATTTTCTCTTTCTCCAGTGAACAGTTGCAAATCTACTTATCAAAGAAAACCACATATTTACAGGAGAGCCAACACATCCACAAAAGGAATTAGTCTGCACCTACTACTGACCTTTGCTTACATGAACTCCCAGACCATTTGAGAAAGACTTCTCTTACCCAATACAACAAAAAATTTGAGTAAATAGAATAATTCAGAAGAATCCTTACTAGCTGCTGCCATGGGAGCAGAGGAGCAAAGCAGCATCAATTCTTGACCTCTTTGAAGGTCAGTAAGTAAATAGTGGCATAATATTGTCATAAGGCAGATCTTAAGGCACATTTTGTACTGACTTTTAGCATTTGACTGATTCTGTGACCCTCTCACATCAAGCCTGGCTAGCTGTGCAGCCGGCAGGCAGGAGACAGAATAGACTGATTGTGCTGTGAATAGCAGCAAAGACTAACACATAGACACATGCACGCACACACACACACACACACACACACACACACACACACACACACACACAAAAATAAAAAATGTAGATTCCTGAGAATATAGGAAACTCCTTGCACTGTTCTGTCACTGTCACTATCACAGGAGCAGCCACCTGGATCTATTCTGAATAAAGATCTTGCTTAACATTCCAACGGATGGCTCCAGAACAGAACAGAAAAATGAGAAGCAGTCTAATGACAAGTACCACTAGTAAAACAACACTGTAAAGAAGAACTGGAGAAGACAAAAATAATACAATTGAGGAAACGAATATAAAATTTCAAAGTACAAGGTAATAAACAGATCAGGGAGGACTGGTTTTGCCGTCAAAACCTTGCAGCTAAGCACAGCAGCTGGAATCATGTCTGTGCAGTATTGAGTCAGACAGTGACAACTGCTGAGACGCAGCTGCAAAAAAGAAAACTTAGATATTTCAATCAGGTGAAGCATTTAGCAATGCCAGGAAAAATCTAATTAAAGCAGTCTTGAATAGTCTAGGCCTGATGGCATTTACTGCAGGATGCTTAGAGAATGGATGAAGTATCTTTAATGCAATTAGAGGATACCTGTGAAAATCTTTGCAGGCTGGGAAATGCATCAAAGTCTGGAGAAGCTATGTCCTCTTTAAAAAGGAGATATTGTTGGGTAGAAAAACTGGATGGTATTTGGATTCTAGCTGTTGAAAAACAACAAAATAGCCAAAAATTATGTCTCAAGAATTCTATATGTAACAGATCGATGTTATCTTTCAGGGATAAAGTATGATAATTAGCTACTTTTTGTGTTAGGCTAGCAGCTTTACTAGACAACTGAGACAACTATCTTTTGTTTATTTTCTGGTGCAGGTGACAATTATGGCTTTGGCAGTCCTATAACAGTTTTTCAGACAAACTATATTTTCTCTCTTTGAGTAGAACTAGATATTCCATATTAAAGAAATGGATAGCTTTGAGCTAAGCATCAGAAATACCCTTTCTAAGTTTCTAGGAGGTTTCTCTGGAGAAAAAAACCCCCACATTTTCTAATTTTCCCTATGGTCAGATTTCTATTTTAGTTTATTAACTCTGAATCATGCTTCCCAGATGATTTCCAGCATCTGTGTACTGTTTGTTCATAGAGCATAGCAGATGCTTGTTTAGACCCTTAGAGGGGTGCTGTTATATGTTGTTCTGTTATGAGATTAGAGTTAGAAATAGTCTTCAAATATCATGTTTGTTCTTGCTCCTAGGAAAAAATCCTCATCTATGTATGTGGTTCAGGCAGCTGGTACAGATGTAGGTTTGAAGCTCAAGATATCAGAACAGTCTGGGGTTCTGTACTTCTCTGTGCCTCTATGTCATATCATCTTCTGCACGATTTCCAGCAACTTTAAATGAACATGGTTAACCAGTTGAGAGAAAAGACCTTCGAAAAAATTCAAATAACTGTATTTAAATTCCTTTGTTGTAGGGCACTTTTACTTCTCTGTGCTATTCCTCTTGGAGATTTTGGCTGCTGTATAAAACAGGATGCATACTACTGTAAGAATTCTTCTCTGGGGTGCTGTTTGGAGCATTTATAGACAATTCTTTTTCAAATCTGAATATTAGACAAGAGTATCATAAAGAGCTTTTAAAAATCAAAAAATACATCTTGGAAAATATGTATGTATAGGTAGTTTAATTGCAATACCTGTTGCAGAGGGGCAGAATTGACTCCCTCAACATACTGGCCCAAGCTTCAGCCAAAGATGATTGGCTTTCTGGGCTGCTGGCTACCACAGAAATGGTAGACTGACGCAAAATAACTAGGTAGAAAGTGTGTGTGTGTGTGTGTGTGTGTGTGCGTGCGCGTGTGTGTGTGTTTGGGAAGGGGCAGGGCAAGTTCTGCATAGGTGTGATAGTACACTGCTCCACACCCTGCCCCTGGAGCCTCTGGTGTGGTCCTGGAGTGCCTGCCCAGCCACATGGCACACTGACAGCCCAAAATTGCTCCGGATGGCCGTGTGAGCCCCTGGGGTATATTACAGTGCAGGCATGCACCTGGGGGAGGGCCCTGGAAGACCAGAGAAGATAAAGAGCAGTGGCACTTGTGTGATGCTGACGAGCCCCACTGCCTGGGATTTGCAAGCACCTGAGGCCATCCTGGATCTAAGGCATTGACTATATATATATATATCTTTCTCTCATTTTTTCTTTCTCTTTCTCTCTTTCTTCTGCTAATTTATTGAAATATGTTTTAAGCCAGACTAAAAAGTTCCAGTCGATGCTTTAGTAAGGGCCTGGATAACTTGAGGTTGGCTAAATCTAAGTTTCCTAAGATAAAGTTTACGAAGTGACTTACTTTGAACTGGATGTTGTTTTTAAATTGCCAAGTACCTTATTTTACCTTAGTGTTCTGAAGTTTGCGAGTAAAACTTTGTTGTTAAATCTCCTGAGAATTTTGATGCTTCTCTTGCGCACCACCAGAGTGGACATAATTACCTTTCCACTTAAACTCGCCCAGCAAGCCTGGAACCTAGCAATGGCATGCATTACTTGTCCTTGTTTCTACTACCTGTGCATTTAAATGCTTCTGTGCTTTTAGTTTGACCAGCAGTTCCCTACTCTGCTATGTTGGTCTCTTGCCTTCCTTGCCCTATTTCTTGCTCCTGGGATTGCCAGGTGTTGCGCTCTACAGAAGACTTTCTTAAAGATTTGCCAGCTAGGTTCTGCTCCTTTGTCCCTGAAGGTCCCAAGGGATCCTATTGACTAGCTCCTTGAAGAGCTGGAAGTTTGATTTCCTGAAGTTCACTATTCTGACTTTACTCCTTACCTGACCCATATCCCTCAGGACTGCAAACTCCATCAGTGCATGATCACTGCATCCCAGGCTCCCTCCAATCTTGACATCCCTGATTAGCTCACTTGTGTTGGTGACCAACAGACCCAGTATCGCCTCCCCTCTGGTAGGGCTGTCTACTACCTGGCTCAAGAAGTTGTCCTCCATGCACTGCAGGACTGTCCTGGATTGCCTGCAGCTCGCTGTGCTGCTTTCCCAGTAGATGTTGGGGAGGTTGAAGTGCCCCAGCAGGACAAGAGCCTGTGAGCCCGATGCCTTCTGAAGCAGGAGCAAGAAGGCTTCATCAATAGGATCCCCTTCATCAGGCGGCCTGTAGCAGACATCAACCACTAGGTTCACTTTGTTACCTTGATCTCTGATTGTTACCCATGGGCTTTTGACCTGTTCTTCAGAGACAGCTCTTCACACACAATCCACCCCCCAATTAAGAAGGACAATTCCTCCACCTCTCCTTCCTCTCTTCTGAACAGTCTGTAGCCACCAATAGTCACACTCCAGTCATGGGATTCTTCCCGCCAAGTTTCAGTTACGGCAACAAGGTCATATCTTTCTAGCAGCACAGTGGCTTCCAACTCCACCTGTTTGTTGTCCATGATGTGTACAATAGCCACTGGTAATACCCAGCCTAAGAGAGAAGGAATTGGTCTGGTGCTTGGTAGTGCCTTATCTGTATCTTAATCTTTTAACCCCTTCTAATTTCCTGATTATTGTACTTGAGTGTAACCTGTTTGCCATTAATCTACCTCAACAGTGAGGTTTTCTGCCTTCAGTAAGGCTGGACTATTTGATCCTAAGTCAACAGGCTGTCAACAGACGAGCTGTCTGTTAAAACAAACACAAATGTGACCAAAAATTGACTGATTGCTTCAGTTGCTCTTTTCCCAGTGTATTAACTTAATTAAAGTAACCACAATAACTAGAAAAAAGCTAGAATAAAGTTTCCTGCATCTTGTTCAAATACTATTTGCATTAAACAATTAGAAGTTGCTAAGTAAAGCCTTGCCAAAATCATCAAGTTCCAGCATTAAACACAAGCCAACAATGAAAATGTGAATTACAATATTGTTTTAAAATAATGATGGCAATTTTTTCCAGTATACTTGTTCATAGTTCAGTTATCTCTTACCAGATATTCTATCATTCAGCTTAAACATTCTGCAGCCCATGATCCTATGCTTCATTTGCCATGCATTATTCAATATCTGCCTCTAACACAGCTATTGTTAAATTTCTTTTCCATGAATCACTTCACTACAGAATGTGCATTTCTTGAATGATCACACACAACAGTAAAGGAGGAAGGTATTTATGACTGTGGATCAAAGACACAAAAGGATCAGTGTCAAATCTACATGGTGAAGGAGTATTTAACTGGAGATGTCTAAGATGTGGGGTTTTTTTCGGAGTACCTGCATTCTGTAAATCTGAATTAAAATGTCTTTGGTTTCAGGTGGATTTCTGGCTTTTGAGAAATTCTGCAACTGAACTATGGGTGTCAGTCAGACAACAGAGAATGAGCACAAACTAGAACAGTCTCATCTAAATAGAATGCCTAGTATCAGGTGAGATCTACTTTCAGCTGCAAACAGATTACAAAACTGCCAGTAAAATAAAACCTTTTTAACCAATGACTTAGAGTTCTTTTCCAGAAAACTTCCACCTCATAGGGGATCCTTCTTACCTAATTCTGCAACAAAAAGTTTACTTTATTGTCAGAAAAACTCCAGTCTAGGCTTCAGTCTATTCCTTCTTGCAAATAACTTTGACAGCTTGTCTCACTGTATTGGTGTTCATCATTGTGCTCTTCAAGCATTACTTTATTGGCTAAGAACCACTAACAGCAGGAAGTATCTTCCTCACGGTAAAGGACACCCAGCTAATCTGGGTGGCAGGAACCTGCTCCTGGACTCCCTGCAGCTTTAAACATTGATTCCATCTGCCAGTTAACCACATGTGTTTCCCCTTGTGATTTCTTTTCTCACATATTTTATACCACATGAAATTACATACCACATTACCATTTCTGTTGGAACAGAAATTTACTTTTTACTTCCAAGACAGAATAACAAACATTTGAGTTCCCTCCTTCAAAACATAGTCATTCCAGACTTTAGAGAAAAAAGGTCATCAGAATTTCTTTTACTGTCTAAGTTTTATCCTTCAAAATTACATTTATTTTTGCAATAGCAAAATCTCTCTCAAATAAAAATGTAGAATATCTTCAAATATGACTTGTCAGTGGCAGAAATCTGAAAAATATCAACTCACGCTTATATTTAAAGCTTGGCTACTGAGAAGATGAGCTCTGATAATGAAGAGACCTAAGAAAATCTTAAGGATAAATGGTAGTATTGGTCCCAACTGTAACTATTCGATATTCAGATGTTAATGGCAACACTTTCTAAACCAGGACTTTTGATTACAAGCAAATGGCAGCTGATAAGGGAATTCAGCCTCCTGCATGTGGTCTTAAACATTCAGTATCTTAGTATCTTGTCATCAGTCTTAAAACATAGAAAAATACTATTGCCCAAAAAATAAGATAAAAAAGGTAGCAGTTAAGAAAATTAATGAAAACTGTTTACAGGAAACAGATATGGCTGCATGCTGCAATTCCCATGCAACCCCTAATTGGGCAGGCTGCCTAAGGTAAAGACTGCAAGACGACAGCAGAGCTGCTCACCCCTTTGTAGAGCCTAAGAAAACACTGTACTGAGTCATCAGTCATTTTAGGAGATTGGTGTCAGGGCCCAGATTTTGCCCTGACCTTCTTGGGGATTTAGCTGCCTGGGCTCAGGGCCAGCTTGAAGCAGCACAGCCGAAGGCCTTGGCAGAGTGAGCAGCGCATCCTCGCTGTGTGTGGTGGGCAGCTCTGCGAGGGAGCCTGGGCTGGGGCTGCCTCCTCCACTTCAGGCTGCTGGGGCTCTCGTGGTTGATCCCTGCCTGAGCTGTGCTCCAGCCGTGCTGCGCCTGTGTCCTGCTGATCCAGATCCTGACTCACTGGCTTGATGTCCCCCCTGGACCTTCTCTGTCACTGCAAGCATCCGTGATGAAAGGGGCTGTGGGCTGCCCACCCCAGCTCTGCCTCCTCCCTGGGGCAGTGGGACAGGCCCTGGCTGGCACAGTCCTGCCCTTTCAGTGCTGGTCCTTGTGTGCACGTCTCCGGGGAAAGGTGTAGGGTCAGAGGGGTCCTTGTCATTTTCCAGAAATGCCTTTCACTGTCCTGAAGTCATATTACGGTATTTCATACTAAGCAAGCTGTGCTTTCCAAGAAAACTTGAAAAATAACTGGTTTACTCCAGTTCCTTTAGGTATTTATTATTTATTATAGGTATCAATTACAATAATATTAACAGCATAACTCACTACTACAAAATTATTCTTGGGATATAGGGATATATTGCTGAACCTCTCCCAAAGTTGCAGAAGCTGTACAACTTCAGTTCTATCAGCTCATGACTCAACATCAGCCAGGCAATAAGTTTACTTCCAACATATTTGCATGCCTTTGACAAAGTTGTTTCTGTAGTATTCATATGTCTGGAAAATTCCACAAACTCTATGCTAGTACATCCATCTTTCAGTGTTGTTTTGTTCCACTCCACATATTGCCTTGTGCTGTAACTATGTCTTATAATTCACATATAATAATTCTAATGGTTTATGGAAAGCCAAAGTGTTTGTATAAAAGGGCGTATTTTCCCACTTCTCTTAAAAATAGATCCAGACTGTATTTGTGGTTACAGCTGGTGGACATCCTCAAGGACATCTCCCACATGAGGAGGAATGGCTGGGAAGTGCCGTTACAGAGGGAAATATGCTACTAGCTCTGCTCCATTCTAGGGTCTGAGCTGTGGTGAAACAGAAAGGGGAAGTAAAATTCAGTCATACAGAGAGAATAATCTATGAAACTATTGCTTCCTTTTAAAAAGCAAATAGTTTTTTAAGTTTGCTTTAAAAACAAAACATTTTTGCAATGAATTTTAAAGCTGTCTCTTCTACAATAGAAAATAAACATTCTCTTCCTTCCAAAAGTGAATTTCTGTCACATATTTTCATCTCCAGTTCCTCCAAAATACAGATACAGGTGTAGAAGTGCACAATATCTCTTTTCTAGAGAGGTTTCAGCCCTGTAGGAGTGCTTGCAAACAACAGAATGCACATCACATTTTCAGAAGATTACTTTGAATCCTATTTCCTTCTGGAAATTTTATTCCCTTTTAAAATCAATTGAGGTTAACTATACAAAACTGAAAATAAAATACTGAAAAATTTCTTTTAAGCTCCATTTTTAGTTAGTAGTGAGCCATTTGCCTCCTAGACCTGGCCTTACTTTGTTACCTGGAAATACACAAAAAACCTCTAAGTTTCTCTGAGGTGTAGGTTATTTCTCTACAATATATGCAGAAAAATAAGACAAAAAAAATCTTTTTATAGCTGACTATTCCCAAGAACTTAGAAAACCTGTAATCATGTTAAGTCCAGACTATACGCTGAAGTAAACACACTTTATGTAGTCTAAAACAATACATCTAGATTGTGTTACAGTTAAGAAAATATTTTTTTTTACAAGAAATGTTTGCCTAAAGGTTAAAGTAGCTTCTGACAATCTAGGATGGGGTGATTTCACATAAATGAACTGGAATAGAAGACATTTTCTGATTTAGAATATGAAAAAATTTAACTTAAAAAGTGCATATAGAGGAAGGTATTTCTTTGGCTGACAAAAGTGCTCTTTTGGCTCAAAAAGACTTCTAGCCAGAAGAGACCTAAAGGGTTCTCCTGCTAGTCTTTCCAGTGCTTAACCACCTACACTTGAAAAGATGTGGGGTTTTTTTTGTCTGAATTTCTGTGATCACCTGTAGTGAATTAAACTTAAGAGCTGTATAAGCACTCTTCTAACTGATAGTTAAGAAAATATCCTTTAAGACAGACAGATCTTCTTGAGGTTTTGTTGGGTTTTTTTTCCATAACACATTTAATGTCTTCTAATTAGTTTTGACTAATTCTTTTAGTGCTTCTTTCATCCACGTTTCTCAAAATTGTAACTTAGAATCAGGGCTTTGATCTCAGCTTAGTACTGTAACAGCTTCTCCCTTGGGATACAGGAGCATTGCAATTCTACATTTCCAGCCTCTCGGACCCATGGAACTGCCCCTCAGCACTTGTGTGTCACCTCTTTTCCTTGACAGTCACTATGGCAGCACCTTCTGTTATCACTGAGACTGGGGGCCAGGTGTGTTTCTGTGACCTGCCTTTGTTTATCATGCATTGAGATCTCTGGGAAAATACTCATCTATTCAGGCTGATTGCAAAGGTAAAGAGACTGAGTTGTGTTTCTTTATCTGAGTCTTGCCTACAAAGTCATAGAACCATAGACAGGTTTGGGCTGGAAGGGACATTAAAGATCATCTTGTTCCAACAACCCCCAAGGGCAGGGGCACCTTCCACTAGATCAGGTTATTCAAAGATGCATCCAACTCGGCCTGGAACACTTCCAGGGATGGGGCACCCACAGCTTCTCTGAGTAACCTTTTTCAGTGCCTCACCACCCTCACAGTAAAGAATTTCGTCCTAACATCTAATCTAAACCTGCCTCTTTCAGTTAAAAAAACATTACCTCTTGTTCTATCACTACATCTCAAAGTATTTCTTTCATACTCTAAGAAGGGCGTTCATCCTCTGCTCATAAATGCAGATATTACCATATTGAATTTTTCTTTCATTGATTGACCCTGCTGTCCTTGACCACTCATTGAATCAACAACCAAATTTATCAGCATTGACTGAATTACTTCTGTACCCGGGTCTATGAAAATAAAAATAAATGTAAAATCAGTTCCAGGAAAATGTGATGGAAGAAAAATAGCCATTGGTGATATCCCCTATTTGCATAGCATGTTGAGATTTGAGATGTCTGTTACTGAGTTAAACCCATTAGTATGTTCTTGGTAATTTTTATCAACTGCATTTATAATTTCATAAAAATAATATCAGTGTAATTTAACAAGATCAATTTTGCAGGTGCCCATGTTGATTAGAAGTAATTACGTTATCCTCCTTTAGTTGCTTATCTCTTGAACCCTATGTCAGGCTTTACACAATTACAACAGTCTTTTTAATACTGACAACATGAGACCTTTGACTAATGACACTTAGTTTATTTTCCCCGTGGTAATGCAAGGTGGTTTTTTTTCCCACCAAATAGTCCAGATACTTGCTTAAATACCTATTCATCCTAAAATGATATATTAGTGTGAACATAATAGTGAACTGAGTTGTGTCTCATGTTTATTTGGTGAAAGATTTGACCAGAACATTCAGAAATGCTTTAGTCTGAGTTGTCACTTCCCTACAAATTGGGGCTTTCCATATTCAAAAATATTTTTGCAAGATTTCAGTACATTAAATACTTTTTCCTAACAAAGGAATACGCCCAAGACCTTATTTTTCCTTCCTGAGCATTCTTTGTGTTTTTTTGTTGGAAGTTTCAATCTGAAAGAATTGATGACTACATTTTATGTATTTTATGCAGGCACATGTTACATAAGGAACAAACAAAGCCCATGAAAGTCCCACAAGGACTACAACTCAAACTGACCCTTCATGAATGTTTTTAGATACACCTCCCAGAAAAAGCAATTTGCCTTAAAGCAGGGGTGGTATGGAAAGAATGAGGGATGGAAGGAATCTTGATTACCTATCCTCTCCTTTTTTTTTTTTTTTGCTGTAAGAATTTAAGATTTATTAAACTTTCAGTATTAGAGTCCATACATAATTTAATATCTTTATGCATTCACTAGCTAGAATGTACTTTGAAAATTTTATTTCAGTTTTCTGCAAAGTATCAATTTCCTGATAGGTTTTGTCCACAAAATGTAGTCTAGAATACATCTATATGTTTAAAACCAAAAATCATTTATGTTTCCACACCTACATGAGACAGGGAAATATTTTTCTGTATCTTTTTGTAAGCAGACATCTATTTCTGGCATTCAGAATACCCAAGACCCTCCTGTGTAAATAACATAATGAAAAAGAAATTAATAAATTAAAGATCAAAGTCAACTAGACATTTTTATCCTCTGTGTAGTCTCAGAGATTTATTTGGTCCAACAATACTATTGGTTTATTTCCAATTAGTAAAATAGTTTGTGATAGCCTATGCCCTCAGATCTCTGAAGAACAGATATTCAAGTGAATTAATTCTGTTTCTGATTTTGTTTTGCTATGATTTTATTCTAATAATACATTATGATCAATTGTTCTTTTTTATCACATTATTTCATTAATTTTAATTAATGAAGTCATAGCATTTTTAATTATATTTAATTATAAGAAGCTTTTGAACACAGTGGAAAATCAGCATCTATAGGGTAAATGAAAGTCTTTGGAAAGTTGAGAGACTAATTAAAAGACTGGATCTAATACATCTCTTTCCCTAAGTGGTGTTGGATTTTATACATTTGTCGTGGTTTAAGCCCAGCTGGCGACTAAGCCCCACGCAGTTGCTCACTCACTCCCCCCCGGTGAGATGGGGGAGAGAATCATAAGGCTAAAAGTGAGAAAACTTGTGGGCTGAGTGAAATACAGTTTAATAAGGAAAGCAAAGGTTCTGCACGCAGCAAAGCAAACCAAGGAATTCATTCACTGCTTCCCATGGGTAAGCTGGTGTTCAGCTATCCCCAGGAAAGCAGCACTCCATCGTGTATGATGGTGCCTTGGGAAGGCAAACACAGTTATTCTGAATGTCACACCCTCCCTTCTTCTTCCCCCGGGTCTGTAGGCTGAGCTTGACTCCATATGGTATGGAATATCCCCGTGGTCAGACGGGATCAGTTCTCCTGGCTGTGTCATCTCCCAGCTTCCCATGCACCCCCAGCCTCCTTGTCAGCGTGGCAGTAGGAGAAACAGGAAAGGCCTTGAGGATGTGCAAGCACCACTCAGCAATTAAAAAAAACCAAAAAAACCAAACCTCTGTATTTTCCACACTGTTTTCAGCACAAATCCAAACCACATCCCTACAGTAGTGACTGTGAAGAAAATGAACTCTGCCTAAGCCAAACCCAGCACAACAAGACCTGAAAGGCTTAAATAGATGTAAAACACTTAATACTGAGCCTATAGGTTGATGTCCCCCAAATTTTTCTTAAGAAATCTGAGTTTAGTTGAATATATAACTTTGCTGCTGTTCTGGAACACTTGTTTCTTTTTTCTGAACAATCACTTTGCTTAAACTGTTTTTTTTTAAAGATCAGTGAATATTTAATATCCTTTTCTAAGTAATTTCTTTCCTTTGGAAGAGTCTCTTGAAAACTGATGATTTTTTTTGGAACAGGTTTTAAGTGTGTGATCAAAGGAATGAAGGCATCCATACTTCTGTCCTGTGATGATCATGGACAAGCCAGTTTTGTTTTAATGATAATTATTTTCTCAAATGAAGAAAACAGGTAGGTTTGGGATTTTGTTGTGGTTTTTTGGTTTTGTTTTTTTTATTTTCTGGTGGGTTTTTTTTGGTACTGCTATTCAGGGAAGGATTTTCTGGATTTTTATCTGGAAGAAACAAATGTAATAATTTGTATCACCTTCTATTCACTGCATAAGCACTTTCTTTAGCATTGTATATATCAGTGAAACTTGAGATACATGTGAACAGGAGCTTGAGTGAAGGTGAAAAATATGTGAGTGCTCTAAGATAATGATACTTAATGGTTTTGAACTGAGAATTACATCTATTCATGTTTAAATTGTTATTCTCATGTGATTCTTAGTGGTTTGGTGTGATAGGAAATTAGGTTGGTGGCTAAGTTTCTTGCATATAAAGGTAGGAGTCCTGTCTGGTTGTGGATGCAAAAGACCTCAGATTATATGTAGGAAGCAAAATGTAGAGCATATTACAAAGAAAAGCAGATGTGGGTTAGATCCTCAGCTACTCTTGGAGCACGGTGATTGATATCAGGTAGGGACATGATCCTAGATAAAAGGCCCTATCTGATAACTGAGTGGTTCTAAATTCTCTCAAGTATTATTTTGAAAGTTTTTATTTTTCTATTAGTTGTTTTTAGAAGAGGTTGGGGAGGGGTGTTAATCTTTCTAAATTCTAAATCCAGAATAGCACATCAATCTGGGATGCTACAAAATAGAAAATAAAATCTATGCCTGCTAAAATGTTTTGTATAGGAAAAAGATCTATTTAGTGATTAAGAGCTTATTTTTCTTATTTTTTTTTCTGCAAAACTTACAATGGGGAAATTGACTGGTAGGAAGAAAGAAAATATTTATTGAACTTTTGCAATGGCTGTTACAATCCAATGCTTCAGCTCAGGCTGAACTGTATATCACTGAATAACCTTGAACCATCTTTAATGATCCTTCTTATGTACCTTGAACATCCTTTGAGTGGAGTGGCAGAATGTGGTATACAGGGAGGATCCATTCCCACACCGAGTGTTTGAACACTCTACACAGATGCAAGACTACTGCTGTGGAGTCATAGTGGTTCATGAATCTTAGTGAATTCAACTGAAGTACAAAACGAGTTGAACTGGCCAAGTGACTGCATTGTGCCACGGAAAAACATCTGTATGTCAAAGATAATGTTAAATTTTCATACATGTAGAAGTAGACATTCTAGTGTATCACTTACTCTTAAGAAGTAACAGAAGGTTGAGTTGCTCAGTGAATATTTTCCAATGCCAATCTTGGTACCAGGGTAACTGGGATAGTGTTGGGAGATTAGAAGTGTTCAAAGAATATTTCCATTTATAGTAGAGATTATGGGTAATCAGTTCTTCAGACGTGAGCTTTAGTTTTAATAGCAGTGATGGAAAGTTAAGAGCAAAAATGTAGGAAGAGGTATTGTATGTGGATGGGTCTGCCATTTAGAGAAATGTTTCTCGCTGCAGTTTTCAGGAAAGATGCTGTGTTTACAAAATGAAAATCCCAGGAAGAAGGAATTTGCTTCAGAAACACCGCATTTGTAATCCACAGCAATGTCATATGATGACCGGTCTAGAATGGTCTGCCATATAAACATGTATGTTTAAATAGCTTTCAGCTAGCTTTTAAGACTGGCTTGAACAAGAGAATTTGAAGATATGCAAAGTAATGCTAAAGTCATTGTTACTATCAGAAAGAGGCAGAATTCAACTTGCTCACGGAATTTTCCATAAAGCAGGCTCTTTTCTGCATGAACAAGGAAACTTATTACTCCAGCTGCTTTGTTCATTTCTCTCAAGAGAAGACTTTTTGGAGTTCAGAATAAAAATTCAATAGAATTGCTCACTCTAGGTAAGATTTGAAATTTAAAAACATTCCTTTCAATGCTCAAAAGTTAAAATAGCAATAAATACATACATACATATATATATATATAAATATTTAAATTTTTATGCCTATTCCCCCCCTTCTTAGAATTTTGCACTTCTTTTTTTCTACAAATGTAAAACTCATTCGTTGAATTATGTCATACCTTTCCAAGGTAATTTTTTTATTCTGATGTCATGCTTATAACCTTTTCTGTCTTGATGTCATGTACTACTTTTAGAGTGTATTCTTTATTAGATAAAGAATATATAATAGTTATATACCTTTATGTATCTTTATAATAGTCCTTAACGGAATTTGATCCTTGATTGTTTTCTCCTCTTGTTCCCTGTCATATTCCATTTTTTTTGTCATCTTAATTTGCATTTATGTTCCTTTAGTTTTCTTCTTGTCTTAAGGATTTTCTCCAAGTTGATTATTAGCTGTTAGGCTAATATTTATTCCTGGTGACTCTCCTTCTCTTTATCTGAGCCTTCCTAAACATTAGCTTGCTGTCTAGCTTTACATTAACACTCTATAGTGGAAGCTCCTTGCTCCACTTTAATTCCAGTCATTTTTTTACATGGTAAACTTAGCATTTCATGACAAGCATCCAAGCCAGAAGATGGCAAAGCTAAGGTTTTACTGTCATCCTTTACTCTGCTCTTTTAAAGTATATCCAATATTATGCAAACATGATGAGCAAAACCATACTGTCATTTCTATATTGGTTCTGTGAAGTACAATGAAGACAAAATGTTCAGGAAATAAAAAAAACTGTTCGGTGCAGATGTTGTGGACACTTCTGATGGCATGGCAGGTCTCAGAATCACAGAATGGATACAGTTGGATTTGTGAGCCATCTCATCCAACCCCCCTGCTCTGGCAGGGTCGTCCTAGAGCACAAGGCACAGGATTGTGTCCGGATGGTTTTAAATATCTCCAGTGAGGGAGACTCCACAGCCTCTATGGGCAACCTGCTCCAGTGCTCAGTCACCTGAACAGTAAAGCCCTCTGCATACTCAGGTGAAACTTCCTATGCATCAGCTTCTGCCCATTGCCTCTTGTCCTTTTGCTTGGCACCACTGAGCAGAGCCTGGCTCCATCCTCTGGACACCCCCCTTCAGATGCTGACAGACATTGGTGAGGTCCCATCTCAGTCATCTCTTCTCCAGGCTGAACAGGCCCATCTCTCTCACCCTTTTCCCATAAGAGAGAGGCTTCTGTCCCTTAATAATCTTCATTGACTTCTGCTGGAACTGCTTCAGGAGCTCCAGGCGTCTCTCGTACTGAGGAGTCCAGGACTGGACACAGAACTCCAGATGTGCCTAACCAGGAGTGAGTAGAGGGGCAGGATCACCTCCCTCAATATGCTGGAAGTGCTCTTTCTAATACTCAACATTGGTATATTCCATGAGTAGTATGCTGCTTCCCTGAGGAAAATGTTTAATTGAATGATATTTTCCTGGCTGTGTAAGAGGATGCAGAAAATAAATATAGTTGAGATTTGTTCTTTGAGTGTTTAAACCTTTAGGTTCACTAAGTTGGCTTTTTTTAAACTCAGAAATATCAGACAAGCAGCATAGGACCGCTGTCCCTAGGTCTGATTTGACAGGGGCCATAATTCATTGCTCCAGAAAAAGAATTGCTATGGAATGCTGTGATGACGTATTTTCCTAAAGCAAAACTGTTAGGGGTACAGCTTATGTTCTGAAGCGTGGCCTAACTATGTTCTAGGCTACTTCATTTCACCCTAATTTAACTCTGGAGGATGTTCACATTTACGTGGACATCTTATACTTGTAGAGCTTCACTGTTGTCTGTGTCAGTCTTGTTTTGACCATTACAGCTCTTACTATATCTAGTGCCATGAGTACATAAAAAAAAAAAAATAATGCTGGTTTACTTCTTCAGAAGCTATATTTTTCTAGTTTCTATGAAACATTATGGAATTGCAAATAAATATGATTCACCTGGCTGTTCCAGGCACATGAAATTTGCCCAGGTTCCCAGTTACTGTCACAGACTGGGATCACACTCCAGAGCAGTCACTCCTGTGAACATTATACTTGGATGGAAAAAGAGCGATGAGAAATGAACACTTTTTCTCCAAGAACAAGGTGTCTTCAGTGCACTGGAGAACGAAATTCCAGATTCTCTAAAGCCCAGTCTTCTCAGATAATAGTGAGGTTTGTTTTGTACTAGTTTTAAGGCAAGTCACAAAACTGCTGTCTTGTTTTATAGATTTAGAGTTGCTGTAATTCTGGCTATCTAGTGAGAATTGAAGAGGTTTTGTAGAATTTGAGATTAATCAAAAACTGCTGGTTAAATTGCAAATGTAAAAATTGCAAAAAATAAATTTGGCTGCAATCCCATCATCATTTTGAGTATAGTAAAAGAAGGACTGCAACAGATTTTGAAGCTCCAACAGCATTAATTAGGAGCACAGAAAATAAGTCAGAATTGTAATTCAGCATACTACAAAAACTATTAAAAGGGTAAAAATTACTAGAATAAGTCTTCTACTTTGGTTTACAAGCACGTTTGAAAGATTTTCCTTGAACCTTTATGTCTTAGAGGTTACATGTTAAATAAATTCTTTAGAGAAAAGAGGTGAATTGCATGCTTTAATAGATTTTTTTTCTTATTTTTAAGTTTAAAATTCTCACAGAAGATAAATTCACTTCCTTCTGTATCATTCAGATTTTTATGGTAACTTATCGTACATCTGTGTTTTTTCCTCTTGTATTTCAATTTATAATAAGAAACTCTCCTGTAGCCCATGGGTGGACTTAGAGGCCTGTGGAGACAAAACATTTTTAAATTCCTTCTTGCATTGGAGTAGTATCATGGAAAAGAGGAAAAATAAATGCTTTCCATCCCATGGCATGCTATAATTCTTTTTTTTAAATATAAANTAATTCTTTTTTTTAAATATAAATATTTAAAAATTAAAAATATTACAATAAAATAAGTATATTTGAAGCATCTCATAAAAATCATGTTCTCAAGGCATTTTTGTCTGTTACATGTAATCTTGATTCTCCCTGACTAAAGCATCTAGAAGACTGAAATAAATTATCTGTCAAGGAATCAGCTTTTTATCTGGTGTCACTAAGAGATTCTGTCCCATTTCATAGCACAAAGTGGCTGAATTTTAGCACAGGTAGGGGCAATTTATAAGAAAAATTCCCACCATTACATTAAATTAAAAAATTTAAACGTCAAATACTTTTGGCTTGTTGTCTAACAACAATCATCCTTGTGGCTACTGGGGGTTACATGTGTCTGGTACTATAATTACATTCTGTCCTCCCTCCACTACAGATATTTCTAGATTATATTCTCTGACCATGGGTGATGAAAAGTCTTATCTTATTCTAAAGAATCTTCCCGTACTGAACATATCCTACTGCTGAGCATAATGCTGGACAACTACCATAAGAAAGATCTGAATTTTTTTCCATTTCTAATATTTAAACCTGTACCAAATCTATTAAAACTGAAGCAACATTAGTCAATCATGCAAGCACTTTCCAGTATTAATTAATCTAAAAGTGTTCTAGTTGCTTATACTTAAATTAATCTTCTAGCTTTTTTAATATTTAAAATTTTCAGACTGATATTGTATATAACCTAATTTTTGAATAGAATTGTTGCTCATTTATCTTTTTTTAGGCAGCAGAATGTCTGTTTACTGAATGAGTCCTCACATCCCATACATACTAGTTTATCATCAGGGACTAACATCACAAATTTATGTGCTGAGTTAAAAAAAAATCTCAAAAGCTATATCAGTAGAAGAATAAGATAGAAGTCACTGTCTACAAAATTTGGTTTCAAATTTTAAGACTGCAGTTCTGAGACTACTAAAGATAGAGGATTTTGAAATAATATTTTTTTTTAAATAGGAAAGAAGTTATCTCCTTGTCCTTTTATTATCAGGGTGTTCTTCATGGAAATTTACCTCGCCCAAGCTATATGGAAACATCTAATGAGTTTTATAGGCTTTGGAACAAGATCATTTCCATTCATGACCAGAATGATAAATATAAAAATAAGTTGTTAAAATGTTACTGTAGTTCAGAAATAGTTGACAGAAATGGATGAATCCTCATGGAAAAAAGCTGTGTCACCTAAATCAGTTAAAGAATGCATGTTCCTGTCCCTTTGGATGCAGCAGTAATAACATTTTTTTCCTGCTCCTTACATTTCTACACAAACCTGCTAACCTTAGTTCTTACACACATTTTTTGTGTCTTTTACCCCTTGGTCCTGACATGGCTAAGTAGAGATAAAGAAAACATTTTTCAGGTAAATACTGGTGTTCCAAGGGGTACATCAGGAATGCTTTTGAGAAGGCATTCAAGGAAAAGGTGAAATTGGAATGATGTTATCTATACTATCAGTTTCTATACTGTTTGTGGAACAATAGTTCAAACTCATTTTAGTGATGAAAAGCAGCTAAAGTAGAAATTATTGGATGGAAGTATAAACAGCTACACAGTGGGAAAAAACAAAACCAAGCACATCAGACATGTCGCAGTCTGTTAAGAATAAAGTGAAAAATTATAGCTATTGTAAATTTAAACTATGGAAAAAACACTAATGTAAATGCAAACATTGCATCCAAACACTTATAATTGAAACACTTATGCCCCGTATTCCAATTAGCTAAAAATCTATCTTTTTTCCAATTTTTTTTCCCTGCAGAAGTAAACTTTAAGTTGATATGGAAATATAATCTGTATTATAGAGAATCATAATGTTACGACTATTTGAATGAACTGTAGATGCTAATGTATAAATTGAAAATAAAAAAGGTATTTTATATAAGCCAGATTTTTATGTTTCTTAAAAGGAGCAATGGGTTAAAATGTTACCCCAGCTAAATCTATTCAACATAAAATGGCTAGAAGAGCGTTGACAAGCTCATTAAAATTAATATGAACATTTCAATGGGACAAACTGTCTGTCATAAATTATTCAGGGAAAGTAATTATGCTGTTCGACAAAGCATGCTTTTTTTATTATTATTAAAATACAAGCAAAATTTTAACTAGTAGCTAATTTCCATTTCACCCTGAATTACTAGTTTTATCTTCTGGGGGTTCCATAACAAAATCAGTTACAATAAACACACCCTGAATTACAGCATTGTGGATCAGTGAACTTTATTGCCTTGGGTATCCATGGTTACCAGTTGCTGAAGAACAAAAGAGACAAAGATTTGACAGCAGTTTATTGTCAGCCAGGAAACCACAAATCAGGTTGATTTTATACCTTTTTCAGACAAGAGCTGAGGCTAGTGCCTGTCAGGTTTAGGTGTGTTTATGTGTGTCTGTCCATGTACACAGTGTGTAATGTGATAAGGAGTGGCAGAGACCTGCTTGCAAGAGGAGGTGGATGGAGAAACCAGTATAAAGGATATGTTGATAATTCCTGTCCAGTTTATATCAGTTTGTATGATCTAGGAACACAAAAATATACAAAGAATGACTCTCCTTGTGACTTCAGTTCTCCACTGTTGAAGACTGCTGTTCTAAAATCTTTCATGAACTTTAGAAACTGCATTTTAAAATGCTTGTAGTATTTACTCCTTTTAATCCTTCTGGAAGATTGTGATAGCTAGGGAAGTACTTCTAATTCCCCAGCTGTATCTGTTTATGCTCTGCAACCAGTACAATATTTATCTAATTGAAAATAACTTTACAAATTTTCCTTTTCTTTTTCTGGCTAGACAAAACTTTTTTCCTTTCCTTTGAAGAACCTTTCTCCTTTTCCCTGTTCTTTTACTTATTCCATCTCTGCAGAAAGGCTCAGCAAAAATTTGGTACCTTAAGTTCACTCTGTTTGAAGATACATGAGCAGAACCATGCACCATGCTGCAGAGGATGTCTCCTCAACCTCTTCTAGACTGGCAATTACAGCTTGCTGTCCCTCTTAGAAATATTTTCTGAGTACTTGCTGGGATTTTATTTGTATTTGAATGGCAGTGATGAGAAAAATGTCAAGTTCTTGACTAAAACTCACAGCACTTATACTGTATGTAACCAACGAATTAAAAAGACTCCCAAGCAAGGCCTAAAGGCAGAATAAATCGAATAGAAATGGTTGTGTAAACCCACAGTAACTTTGCTGACTTTACATGTTGAGTCAATGTAGTTTTACCTTGTCTTCCTTCTTTACTTCTAAGCTATTCAGCTGTATGCACACCTCTTAGTAACATTTGCTTCTGGAACATTTTGGAAATTGTTTATGTAGTTAAAAAAAAAAAAAGCAGAATGTCACTGTTTTACCTCCAGCCTGAAAAAAAATCTAGACTTTTAGGAGTTTTCTTTGTGTGTAAACAGAGATGAGCTTAAGTATTCTCCATTTGAATTTAGTTTTATAAGTATCTTAAAATCAGTCATTGTATCAGCTTAATTTATTTCTTTGCAAATACTCTTAGTAAACTTCCAGATTTTTTGCAGCATCTTGTTTTCTATGAGAAATGACATTTCATGAAAACTTCATAGGAGAAATTTAGAGAACATAAATTGTCTCTCTTCATTAGTATTTATTCACTTACCTCAAATAATTTGCTAGTTTTTTAATATCTTTGTAAGTACGTAGAACAATAAAGTCTTCTGATTTTTTTCAAGTTTCTTCACTTTAAAATAATTTCCTCTTTCTTTCTAGAAATAGAATACTCCAAAATATTTTTAACATTTGATTCTCTATCACTTCAAACGTTTTTTATTCCTTCAACCCTTTTTTATTCCTTTCCTTAATTCTTCAGGCATGGACATTGATTTTAACAAAATATTAGGGTTAATAGAAAGAAAATATTCCTATATCTGACTGCATAATAACTGCATCTTAAATGATTTGCATCCCTTCACCTCAAAATACTCTAAAATGGGGTAACTCATTAAGAGACAAGTGAATAATGCACAGTCTTTCAGGAGTTTCTTTTTCATTGTCTTAGTGAAATGACTTTTTACATATTGATTTTAGGTCTGAAAATACAGAAAATAGCATCTTTGAAGAAGCTCTTCTGCGACATCTGGTGGCTGAATTGACACTTGCAGTGTGAAAGTGCCACGTAGTAATAATGATACTGGCTGGAATCCTTCCAGTTCTATTAACTATTCTATTTCAGTTTCTGATAAATAATTAGTCTGCTCTGGCCATGATCTGACAAAAGGCCAACATTAAAATGGGTGATTACATTTCTGGAAGTCATACTGTCAAAATTGGACTTCTAAATAGAGTACAGTGATGATAAAGGTTATGTGTGGATTTTAAAGTATAATAACAAGTTGAAGAGGCACCGTTTTTTTCCACTTGGGAAGCTATAGCACAAAAGGTCTTAATGGGAACAATGGTGTGGTAGGTGTTCAAAGGATAAAAAAGGCAAGTGAGACGTAGACATGTAAGACTTCATATAATGCTTTGAAAAATCTTCTGTCAGGGGGATATACCCACTGTGAAATAAAGAATTTATACCTGTAAAAAAGAGTTCAAAAGCATATGAATTTTTTTGAAAGACTAAGAATAGGGTTACAATAGTAAGATGAAGTCTTGTCTTTCACGTAGACTAGAGATAAGAACAAAGTCTTACACTTGCATTATTATAGAATAACTTTTCTTATGTTTATGACCTTTTCATTGTTCAGGGGGTAAGGGTGGAACATGAATTCTGCTTTTCTATTTTTGTGAACTTTACTATGATTTATTACAACATTACAGTAGATTATTAATCCATAATAAGTCTTTTTCTCATCTCTAATAGTATATGAGAAAGTTGTTTTCAGATCAGTCTGTGTTAACAATGAGAGCCTTTCAGATTTTACTTTTTTTAATGTAGTAAAGAAGTTTTTTACTGTTGTGATGACTGAGAAAAACTGTTGAGTTTTTCTCAGTCATCACAACAGTAAAAGGTGAAACACATTATGAGGAATTAATATTTAAGTTGCACTTTCTGTTTTAGAATTTATCTAGTAGAGATTCTTGGTTTAATCATATTAATCATTCTACTTTTCTGAGGAAAAAAAACGTGTCTGTATACAAGGAAACTTTTCATATTTTTTTTCAGGTCCATAACATTCATTCAGTATGATTTGATTCAACTTAACTTCAGATTAGCTGAAATAGGTAGGTCTGTGCTTTTCCGAATATCTACGCTCTCTGAAATTATTAGGAGACCTTCTAAGCACATTTTCAGAGCATCATGCGTAGACCTTGTTTCTACTGATGTATCAATACTTATTCCATAATTATTGGTAAGTAGAGTCATTAGAGAAAATATTCTAGCATCTTGATGAAAAAGGAGGCTCTGAAGGAGCCTCAGGACAGGCAGGTACCCAGCTGGTATTGAGACATTTGTTCAAGCCCCGTTGCTGCTTAGAACAAGAGGAATTGCAAATATTGCATTTTTTTGGTTGACAGTTTTTCTAATTGTATTGGAGATGCCCAAGGACTTTTTTGTTGTGTCTTCAGGTAAAGTGCAGAGATACTATAGAAAGGAAGGAATGATTTCAACTGAGCTATTTTATGTCACTTTCTTGAGTGTCCCTGCCTTTTCAGGGGCTTACCTCACTGCACATAAGACCGGGACCGACTCACTGAAATGAGCTGTTGAGAAAAGCTGGAGGGAGCCTTTGCTCAGGCTCTCCCACCAAACTGCTCTGCATGTGGGCTCCCTCCCAATTCACTTGGGAGAAGCTTTTAAGTTGAGACTCTCGTGCTTGAAGAAGACTTCACTACAGAAAGCTCTGTGTAAACAGTACTTACCAAAGGCTATCCAAAGAAAAAAACAACCCATTTTCAAAAGGGGCTTGTATGGGATACTGATTAAATACCATCTTCAGTTTTTTAATTAAACATCTGTTGTATTAATCAGTTTACTGATCCTGCTCATTGAGCCCTGTTTCACTAAGTAGAGAATTTGTGTTTTAAATGTTGAATATGCAAAGTCTGCTTTATGATTTTGCACTTCATAATCTCAGACGCAGTTGGCAATCCATCCTGTAACAATGTCACAAAAGGAATATTTATTTGTCTTCCTTTTTTATTTGACTAACTGTTCAGTATTTAAATAATTAACTACTGCCCTCAGTTAGCAAAATTATGGTTGTCTAGGTGATTTCTTTATGAGCAACTGGCTTCCTATCTTAGCTCCTTTTCTTTTCAGCTGCCTTCACTCTTTAGCAGAAATAGGGAGTTTCATCTTTCCTTTAGGGTTAGAAAACATACACATTCTAAGCCATAAAGCTCAGATATTGCTTTTCATCCTACATATTTTTTATAGTCAATAGAAACACATAGCACAGAAGTAGATTTGTCCCATGTAGTTCTCATTCTTTTCCACACTTTTCCTGCAGTTCAGTGAGTTTAAATCTCACTAAGGAAGCCCTTTCATTTAGGAGACAATATCTGATTGCCTGAAAAGCAAAGAACAGTGTTGATAATAGTTAAGAAATTGGACTTTCCACATCAATAGTTGAGCCATATCAGCCTGAGACTGGCATTTGCTATTCTGAAAGGAGGAGACAAGTCAGGTATTCTTTCTTCCATAAGGCTGGAGAACCATCTCCTTTGACATCCCACTAGTACTCTGTTCTGGAAAAGGTCTCTTTGGATCTTGCTACAGCTCGATCTTAATTTACCTTTGCCATAAAGTAAATTTTACGCTTTTGGGTCTCATTGCTGCTGATGTCATTCAATTGTACAGAAGGCCACAGGTTGGTCTGAAACCTATTTTGTTTGGAGGTTTTATTTACAGCCTATGAACTTTAGAGGGCGAAGAATCTCTTCTCTGACCAAAAGATGGAATCAAAACCATTTCCATATATAAACTTATTGGTTGAGACCTAACATGAAAGGTCATGTTAGCATGGGACCTAACATGAAGGCTCACACATCCCACACCGCACATTTCCTCCTCCTGCCAAAAGTCCCTGAGGTCAGTGAGACCTAGACAAAGAGGGTGCTTCTGTGCATATATGGTAGAGCAAAAAAAGAAACAATGTGGGAAGGCATAAGAATATTAACTTTGCACATGTTGTTTACGTAATTTTTTGTTAAAGGGTGCATTTTAAATGTTTTCCTGTCAAAATGTTTGTGTGAGCTGGAAAAGTGTGTGCTCAATGCTAGCCATGTTTTTTCAGGAGATGAAATATCAAAAAAGTGGGAATGAAAGCTGTGAAGGCAGCTAGGTAGGAAAGCCCCAGCACAAGGCACAACTGGTGGGAGAGATGAGGAGAGAGAAGAATAGAGGAAAAGTGTGTCAACAGCCAGCTCAGCTTTGCTGGGCCACAGCAAGACTACTTACTAGTTTCAAAGTTACTAAGTTCAAAGTGACCTTAGAAATCATCTATTTCCAACCCCCTTCCATAGGAAGGAGCACCTTTCACTAGACCAGGTTGCTCATGGCCCTGTCCTGGCCCTGAACACCTCCGGGAATGATGCATCCACAGCTTCTCTGAGCAACCTGCTTCAGTGTCTGATACTGTGTGGCGCATCCAGGCCTTTATAGATGGCTTTTACTTTTTAGCAGTGTTTTACACACGTATTTTTCAGCAAGTGAAATAGAGGCATTGTATTTTTTGTTAGACAAAACTGCCATCTTGTGGCAGAATGTTGGAAGTTGTATCAAACAGCTCTAATTTAGGTGGAGAAATGAAGTAAAATTTTGTGCAATATTTCCAGTATTGTTTGTCGTATATATTGAGCAATGATCATAATACACATACATACTGACAATATCCGATGAGCTTGCCAGTGAATATTCAGTCCTTCAGAGAAGGCACTGATGACAAACATCTAATGCCAAAAAGTGTTCAGCATTGGGAAAAGTGTGATAATTCTTTCCTCTAATAAGAAGTCAGTTTACAGTCTCATATATTTGTCTTACATCTAAAAACTGATACTAACACAGGATGAGACATTAGTGACCAGCTGAATGAAACTAATTAATATTATTCCTATTTATCTTTTCTTTTACTATGCAATTTTCTCATTTACAGTAGCAATTTGTAAATCTTGCAAATATATGACCTCTATGAATAAAATACAGAGACTAACTATGTATCACAATTAAGGTTTGCCAGCAAGACATACGGGGTTTCTAAATAGTTTAAAAATGAATACAGTTTAGATCAATAATGTTTTGATTGAGATTAATATTTAGAATTTATATTATATCATTAAAGGAGAGGTGAAAAAGGAAAATAATTGGTGAAATGAATCTAGAAGAATAACAGTAATTAATTGTGCACAGGTGGACTTGAAGAAAGAGGCATCTGTTGCACATTGCAGTAGGGAAGCAGTAGGGAAGTCACACAGATGTGACTGCCTGTGTAATCACAATATGTGTAATACCAAGGAGTCAGCTTGCTCTCAGAATTGCTTTTCACTGACTCTTGCCAGCTACTTTTTGCCTTTAACAGAAATCAGTTTAGTGTTTAGATAAATTTTTGGTGTGTTGTATGGTGTGGATTGCAATATAGAAGTAAATAACAGAATATGGTAAATTAAATATTATTTCAGTAGAAACACAGTTATAGAACACCACCCTTGCTCTTGCTCTGACTTAAAAATTAGGTTAGCCCTACTTAGCATTTAGGAAAGAAATGAGTTTTTAGAAATTGAAAACCTGAGTAATGAATGGTGCAAATACTTCTCATTTACTATTTATACCTCCAACACAAGAACTTAGTATAATGAACAAAATGTCAAAGACATACATTTAAAAATTTTTATAAAGAAATTGTTCTTTTTCCGAATTTGATGGTAGACTAAAAGGCTCCATTACAATGACAGTTTAAAGTGGGGCAGCAAATTTCATAAATTCAGGAAGCAGATTACATATTCACATGTGGTAACACTGAAATCTTCTATGACATTCACAAGGATGAAAAACATTCACAGAGAATCTAAAAGCAGAATTGAATACTAACAAATCTCAAAGCAAGAAGAAGTTACCTCTGTCTGTACATTAGGCTTTAATCTGAAAAAATTGGTAGATATTAATACTAGACATAGAGTAATCCATATATTATAGAACGATTAAGATGATTTAAATATAATGAATAATTTCTAATTTTTAAGATATGTAGAAATATTTTGTTGACTGAATATTGCATGTGCAAACAGTTAAAGTCTTCAGAAATCTATGCAGATCAGTCTATAATTCTTCATACCTATATTTGCAATATCTCACTTTTCCATATAAGAAATGTTCACTTTTATCAAGCAAGGACATTGCTATTATACTTTGTTTTAGTAAAGAGGTTGCAAAGGAACGAATAAATAGTCTTATCCTGACTGATATCCCTGTCACTTGTTCATCCAGTAGTATCACGGAAATATTCCTAGCCTTCAACAAGAAAGAAGAGAAATTGGGCTGTGAGTTGCCAGTGATTCTGTCAAGTGTACACCTTATTTTGCCACTTTAAACGAAGTTCTTCTGAAAGATCACTTCTGCCACTCTTCTGCAAATAGCGAGACAGGAGCTGCTGTTTGTCAGCTGACCTTGGAAGGGTCTTTTTCCAGCAGCAAAGCAGCTCATAGATCTGGTGTGTTAAATTATCAGGGCGCTTCAGCCTAACAAGCTGAAGTACGCTCCGTCGAACAGGTAAACATAAAGCAAACAATGATGTATTATCTTCTGCAAGCTCTTCTGCAAGCCAAAACAGCAAGCTGTCCCATAGGGCCTCTGAAGGGCAAAAATTAGTGCAGAAAGAATAAATCTTCCTTTTTTTTTGAAAAGCTTTTTAAAGCTGGAGGCTTAGTTGGTAACCTCCCTGACTAAATCTCATTTTCAGTACCATTTTGGGTAAGTGCACTGTGATATGAAGTGAATTTAGTCAAGAGCAGATTCAGCAACGATCTCTAATTTTTGGAACTGAATGAGGGAAGTTACCAATAAAATAATAAATAAAATAAAAAGGTTTCAGTACTTACAGTAACTGATTCATTGGTTATACTGGAGCTTTCCAGTACAAACTGAATTTCCTTATACAGAATATTATAAGCTATTAAGCATCCCACCACAACAGTATCTTACAAGAGCTTTTGCATTTTCTGCTAAACGGATCTTTTTCCTTTCCTTTCTTAACACATTAACCATTTCCTTCCTGAATATGGCGTTTTAAAATACCAGTTACAGCTGGAACAAATCTTGGCATTTAAAAAAATATAGAAAGTATAGCTCTTATTTATATTGATATTAATTTATTTGTTGTTTTCTTACCTGATGAATCAGAAAAAATTATTTTTGTGCTTCGTGGTCGGTTGATCAGTTTTTCATGCTGTTAAAGAAAGTGTGTTGAGGAAATAGAAATGACTAAATGAGTAAGAGGTGAGGTATATGATTTGGGAGTGGATTGCAGTAAATTCATTGGGGATTTAAATCTTAGCATTTAACATTTGTTCTACTTACAAAGATTTTTGTTGTTATTGAAAACCAATTAACACCATCAGCAGGTATAAAACAGTACATAGCTATTAAAATAAAGAAATTAATAAAATTTCCATCCATCAAATGGATGCTTATTATCTCTTATTGAAAAGTTCATCCTTCATGCAATTTTACGTGTTTGATTAATAGCATTATGCCATAACTGATGTATAGAAATTGGGTGTATGGAAAATCTATATAGAACCTTTGTAGATGCTACAGATTCTAATTTTGAATACTGCATTAACTTTGTCTTTCTTTCAAGGAAAAGAACAATTTTTAGGTATGCAGTAGCTGTTGTTAGTTCAGGTAATCATACTGTATTTGTAGCTATAGTTATTCATTTTACATAGTTCAACTTTTAATAAAACATCGTGAAAAATCACCAAAATTCAAAAGAAAAGTTCCATTAGAAAATACAAAGTTCTTTCTCTTTCTTCCTCTAAACATTGGAGAGAAAGAAAAAATACTTTGTCCTGTTTTCCCTATGGCTGAGAAAGGTGAAAGTCTTCTGGGCTTTAGTGTTGTTTCTTAGTACATATGGAACAAGAAGTTACTTACATAAGCATTGAGCATAAAAAGAGGTTTGTTTGTATGAAGTGAAATTCAGAATTTTTTTTTGTAGAAAACTGAAATTATCCTCTTTTAGTACCCATGTTATTTTTATCACACACATTCATTTGTATTACCTGGATGTTTATGCACAGCTCTCCCGAGGAGATTTGCCTGAAGTTTATTCTCTGATCTTCTGCTTTTCATTTGTGAATTAAGAGCATGAAACTCTGACTGGAAAAATTATTCCCCTTTTCTTTCTGATATACTGAGCGTTATGGAGCTGACCTTAATCACTTCTATAATACAGACTTTAAATATTATTCAGTATTTGGAGTGTCTCAGATGTGCCGAGCTGCACAGCCATAAGGTCAATACATTCATAAGCCTTACCTATTGTGAATTAAACAACTTTTCATCAGGCCTGTACGCAGTCATCCTGGGAGATGATTTTGGTGTGCACAGGATGCACACACTATGTACTGCATGGCAGTGCAAAACCATCGTGTGCTGTACTGCTCTTGACATCTTGGGGATTGGACTAGGTGACCCTTCCTACCCAAATTATTCTATGATTCTATGATCTGAATCTGCCTCATTTTGCATGCTTCTACAGAAATTCTGTCATTGGATGTACCTCAGTGTGAAGATAGAATGACTCTCAGAATAAAGGGAACATAAAGCTCTTCCAGAAGGGGGCATTGCTTTTCTTCTAAGCTTTCTCTGGCTTTGTTTAATTATGAATTTATATTTAAACTTACTTTAATTCATTAATGAGAATTTAGCACCTCAAAGGTCTGTATTAGATTTTCAAAGTTATTGTAGATGAACTCAATTACCCATGCATCCACTTTAATCTGAACCATTTATGCTACTTAATGTTAAAATAATAGTAAAAATTATAAGAATTGAAAATCAGTATTGTCTAGAAATAGTGTAATAATATACAATGCATTAGATCTAAAACATTGAATTGCCTTTAAAGATTAAGCATCTGTGGTGAAGTGCTAAATTCACCCACGGTTCAGCTGCACTGGCATGTGGTCCTGCTGTTCTGGTTGACAGCTTAAGTGAAATACTCTCAGCAGTCAAAGCAGTTTTCTAGTCTGGAAGGCCCTTCGATTAGCCAAGTAACTGCCTTTCTGAAGCAGGGGATAACATCCTATTCTGCTGTTAGACAGTCATTAGACATGAAACTTCAGCAGAATAGTAATTTTATAATGTCTGTATGTGTTACAGCAATCTCTTTTTGCAAAGCATTCCCAGCCAGTAACACTGATGTGCTCTGTCAAATGGAGCTCTCAGACATGACCAGACTCTAGTAGCATATCAAACAGGACAGAAAGAGGAAATTAATCTTATAACTCCTTAGCCCAGTGTCACATAAATACAAAATCTTTGAAATCAGTAGATATGCACACACATACTTAACATCAGAACCTAATGCACTCTATCTGACTTGTGTTGAAAATAATAGGCTAGAACAACAAGTGTTTTCTGTTGCTGAGGAAATGAAAGCACCATAAACAGGAATCATTAGTGAAAATCAGATTACTTCTGTAAAAACGTATGTTTAAAGTAAAAACTGGTGTGAATGTTTACATACAAAGTAAACAAATGCTATTTTGACCACTGTCAGCAATGTATTTGTAAGTGGATTCTGTGGGCACATACGTATAAAAAATGGCTTACGATCATAGAGTTACTGCCTTCACTACAAAAGAAATTTAGGTGGGCATTTTACAGAAATGAGTGAAAATATAGTAGTCAGAATGATTGCCTTAAAAAGATTCCATCTGTCTTTGTCACAACCAAAATCAGGCATTCCAAATGCTTTTAACTATCACTTGGATAAAAATCATTTTGTTGAGAAAAGTGTCAAGTCAATTAAATTCAAAAGGAGAGACATGATTTGTCACCAGAGATTTAGATCAAGTGTTCCTGTACATATTTAGATACTAAAATGTATGCAACTTTGATAGTAGTAGTTTAGTGCAGTATAGGGTGCTGGAACACAGGCTCTTTGAAAAGTTTACAATGAGATTTCATTGCAGGAATATTAGAGATTAATTTATGTAGCATTAGCTTTCACCAGAGATGAAGATAATTGCCCACATGGCTGTACTGCAGAGGCTAATCAGGAATAATAGAATAATGAGGTGATAGGTGGAAGATAGATTATGCAAAACATTTAATGATCCTACAATTTGCAATTCTGTGCTCCCAAGACAATGAAACAAGAATGATAGAACTGAAACTTCAGTAATAATTTCACAGTGCCATACCAGCTGGGGAGTGTAAATGGGTAAAAATTCTCTGCTAGAAATTTTTCTATGCTTATACTTTGATATGGTTCCCTCCCTACAGCTAAGAGAAATTCTGAGAATGTTTGTACAATTTTTGATGGATCAGAACTCCATAGGTGACTCCTGTGTGTATCTGTAAATCAAAAATCATACCAAGATCCTTTTTCTAATAAATATATGGTAAGAGAAAAAGGGAAATGTCTCTAATATTATCAAGTGAGAAACCTACCTTTGGTAATGTTAATGCTAATTTGCACAGTGGAGACTGGTATTGATATTCCTCATATGGTAAGGCTTGTTCCCATTTCTTTGTTATCATCTCTCTGGTAATTTTATAAAACACTGCTGTTCCTTTGTAATGAGGTGAGCTGTGGTTACCAAATTCATCCACTTCTTTAATTTGGAGCTCCATCCTGGGTTTTCTTTGTGAATGAAAAATCAGTCTGTAGACTTTCCCAAAGTCTTCCCCATTTTCTGCAGTCCATACAATAAAATTTAAAAAATGATTTTTTACCCTGTATTCAGATGCGTGGCATCTAAAATTATTAATTATCATGAGTCAAGTAAAGGTAATCACATAAAGGTAATCACATTATCAAATTCCTTGGGTGGTTTTTATCATTATTATTACTTTATTGAATGAACATCTGAACTCAGCCTGCTTCAGTAGTAGACATATCTTTGTAGCTAACTGTTTTAGCCCTTTAACAGCTGGCTTAAAGAATAAATGGTGAAGGCAGTG
This sequence comes from Pachycephala philippinensis, assembly GCA_013397055.1. Lineage (NCBI taxonomy): Eukaryota > Metazoa > Chordata > Aves > Passeriformes > Pachycephala > Pachycephala philippinensis. Next base: position 79,323 of record VWZT01012678.1, on the reverse strand, counting down.
CTACAAGTTGAAAAACAAGGAACCAAAAGGAGGTATGTACATAACACAGAGAAGAATAAAAATAAAAAGGTGTTGTGAATGGAATTAGAAGTATATGCCTTCTAGTTATTCAGGATGGATGTCTGTCTAAGAACAAAATGAATGGCAGCAGAGGGGTAGATGCATTTTTAGGATTTCTAAATCCATTTATTTGATACACATATATATGCTATCCTTTGCATATATGAGCAGGCATTTCACAAGGGCTGGAGACTTTTCTTTATGGAAGAATATTCCTTTCTTTAAGGTTAATGCAGTTTTCAATGGGAGAGGTTATGTATAAAATATTCGGAGGTCCAAATACCTATTTTTATGTTCAATCTAAAACAGACAGGAGAGACTGGATGCAACTTGGGTGAAAACCTTTCTGAGGGTTCTTATCTCTTTTCCCTTTAAGCAAGTCTCTGAACGGTGGCAGCCACTGCATGGAATTTTCTAGGCTACTAATGGAAATGGCATAACTCTCTCTCATCACCTCAATTCACAGTGCAACTCACAGCAGGCAACATTTTGCCTTGGATTTCTTGCTCACTCTAAGTGAATTTACACAGATGAAACAGTAGACAGAAACCTGTCCTTTTGAAATAATTCATAAAATATGATGTGTTTCTGAGTGACCAGGTTTCACAGAATGGCAGGGGTTTAGGAGATCTCTAAAGATCATCTTGTCCAACTCTCCTACTCCAACCGGGGTCACCTAGAGCACATTTCTCAGGACCTCATTTGGGTAGAACATTTTCTTTTCAGTTGGAGCAGTTTTCCATTAAGTTCCACGTTCCTTTTTTGGACGAGAAATAAACCACTGAAATAACTAAATGTACTGTGACTAACCTCAATCTACCAGTGTTCCCATACAGCATTTTTTAATAGCTGAGTTAATTGATAATGTTCATACAGATGCATTAATTAAATGCCTTACCTGAAGCAGAAATATTTCCGCTGAATCTAAAATGAATCTGCTCTCCTTCTCTTAATGGGAACTGCTGTGTAGGTTCTGGGGGACCAAAATAACCTTCCTCATGGAGATTTTGAAGTTCATTGGTCAATTCTTTGGATGCAGTCAGCAAAACTGCTATTTTATATGGGTTTTCTCTTTTCTGATACAGTATCACATGAGCCATCGTGCTACAAAGAGCTTTTTCCAGAGCCTGAGCAAAGAGGAGAAGATACGTGTTTTCCAAAAGGAATGAAAGGCGAATGACCACAAAGCTGTATAAAGAAAAAAATAAAAAAAAAGAAGAAGAAAGAAAATTAAATTAAATAGCTTCATCTTAAGTAACTTTATCAACTGCTAATAATTTATTCTTAAAAATAATATGGGGCTCAGTCTCCAAGGGACCTTTTGCTACCTTCTTTTCATCTGTCTTTCCAACATGAGAAAAAGTGGAAATTTGTTTGCTTTTGTCATGTAGAGTACGTTGACTGTGTATTTATGATTTCAAATATATATGAATTTTACATAAAAACAAGAGATTATTTCCTAATAAGAATTTTTTTAAAAATTATGATTTTATTGTTGAAAAACTAAATCACATTTTCCAATTAAGACTGATACCTGCGTTTCCTGTTTCAAGTTTTCTATGTACTACATTGTGCACATTCTATAAATGAAAAAGTTGAGGGGTTTTTCTGAGCAATAAATCTAACTGATCCTATACTTTAAAGTGGAAGAAAAAACAAGTTAATGTTTAAAAAGGTATGATTTCTTAGGACTATAAATTTCCACTGATTTCTAAACACGGAAGTAGATATTTCAGTAAATAAAATTTTGTTAAATTACTCATACATTACCTTTCTAGATGCTCATTTAGTTCAAATGATACAAGCCCGTCCTGTGCATTCTGGATAATAACATCATCAAACACCTTCCACCCCTCTTCTTTGTTTCTATGACCTAGTAATTTCAAAGTATCACTTAAATTCTCCTCACTTTTTCTCACAGAAGCGCTCACACCCCTGGGAAGACAAGTAATTACAGAAAAAATAATGTAAAATATAGTACTTCAGAAAGAGTAAGCTTGTGTGTGTAGCTGTTTTCCCCTCTGCTTTCCTTTATGACTTTTTCTGGTTTATCCACCTTGCTTAAAATCTGTATCTGGAACTACACTCCAGAGTATGTGAATGATATAATTATTAAGACTTTTTTTTTTCAGTTCTCCAGAAACAGCTGAACTCAAAATCAATTTGATGTGTTATGAACACAGCGGCTTTAAGACAGGTCTATTCCTTGTGTTCTATGTTTGACTTTGTTGAAAATGCCTGAATATTTCATGCTGAAAAAACCTCACACAGTCTTCATTCCTACTCCTGCTAGAAATGTAGTGGTCAGCATATTTAAAGAATATACATCAAATACTGTATTAATTTTTCTGGCGAAACTTTAGCATGAGAATTTTGAGGGTTTGGCCTAGTGTTTCTAACAATGCTCCTAAGCTTTGCAGTCTATATTAAAGAGCACACACATTTTTGATACAAGAAATTAGTAACCAACAACTGTTAAAATTAATTGATTTTGCTGTTTTAAAAAATGATGAAGTGAGGTTCTTACCGAGGATGGTACACTGCAGCAACCCTCTTTACGGTAGCACTAATGGCTCTTGAATGTTCTGTCTCATCTCCTTGCCTTTTTTTTTCTGGGTTTGGAGGACAGGGTAGAGTAATAGTGACTGAGTTGTTAAAAGGTTGGGCTGAAGGATGCTGGACATGAATTAGTGCACTAGTAGATATCACTGAGTGATACATATCATGTCTTGCTTTCAATGCTGAAACCAAAGATGGCTCAACTGGCTGAATCTAAATATAGAAAGAAATTGTACAATCAACTTGCAAATAAATAAATCTTCCATCACATCCTGGTTTTTTTTGGTTTTTTTTTTTTTTAAATTGGTTTATCTTTTGGATCTTTTTTAAATTGGTTTATCTTTTTGGTCTATTGGTTTATCTTTTTTTTTTTTTAAATTGGTTTATCTTTTGGATTTGGATAGGCTATCACAGAAGAATCAGACTCTTCTCTTTAACTCACGAACAACCTTCCCCAAGTATCAGCACTTTATACAAAGGACAGAAAAATGCTTGAAAGTCATCAAAAACTGGAAGTTTGAATTGACTAAAATATTTGTATTGTTTTGTTCTTGATTTGAGTTCAAATTTTGAAACTCATGAGCTTCCTCAGATTTTGAAAAATTTCTGAGATTTTTCTAATCTGTATTTTTTCATAATTTTAGTTTCTCCATACTTCCAAATTAACATTTTTATGGGGAAAAGGAGAAACATACTATAACTGAAGCAAAATTTGAGATTATACTCAGCCTAAGACTAAAACATGATGAAACCTTCTGTTGCACTTGCTGGCACCAAGGATGAAGGTCGGGTGAGAAAAATGGTTCCATTAACTTGACCACTGGGCCAACCAATTAAAGTTCTGAGTTGACATTTACATCTTTGTTGAAAACGACTATATTTTCTGAATTATATCAAACAAAGTTAGACAGATCTTTTTAGCTAAAGATATCCCTGACGTGGTTTTAACAAAGCTGACAGGAAATTTGCGTGTACAGGATGTGAAACTGCAACCCCTTTTTGCAGACTTCTGATATTGGAAGAGATTACACTTTTACATCATTGGCATACTCACTTCAGAACTGATCAGATAACAGGCTTACAGAACAAGTATCACATATTTCAAGCTTACCTTTAACTGCATGGGTGCTGGAGAACTGAATGCTTCTGGATGGTAACAGAAAGAGATTCGAGAATCCACACTCAGCTTTTGTAAGAGTCCTACCTTTGGAACAGTAAATGTTTCCTTCTTTAAGCATGACAATACAGAAAAAACACCCAGATGATAAATTTTCACTTCTGCAAAGCTCTCCTGGATAAAGAGAATGTGGGGTTAGAGTGTTGGAAGGAAAGGAAACTGTGTTTCACAGCGGATAAGCATTTTGAGAAGGCAACATTCTTTATGGAGTAAAGTATGAAATGAAAAAAAATCGAATATTATTGCCACCTGCATGCCCAAGTACCTGGTGATCTCTAGTCATCATGTGATGTCATTAATATTGCAGTGTATGGTTGGGGTGAAATGAAACAAACTTGTAGACTGGGTGATGAATCTGGTCCAATGCAACACTTCTGCATTTTAAAAAAGAGAACCATCCTGTGTTCCTTTGATATGGAGTTTGTACTTATACACACGGAATTGTGTTACTTTGTTGTGCTCTAAAAGCACAGTAATTCCCCATAAGTTTTACTTTTATCAAATAATGCAACACATTACACTTATTTACAAAAGTCATGAAACATTACTCAACCATTAGTATTGTGGGATCAAGCACTTGCTTAACATTTTAAGTGAAAAAAAGAATGTTATTAAATACAAGTTTTCAAATAGAATTAGTTTTTGAGAAAGTAGGAAGAAAAGTTCTGTTTAACCACACATAATGGGCAATATGATTTAATAATGACAACTCTACTTGAAAAACTCCAGAGAGACTTAACTAGGAACCTGAAATAATGCTTTTACAATGTTTTGATGAGAGTTACCCACCTTACGGTTTCCTTGGCATCCTTGCAAAGAAATAGGAGTTAAGTAGTTTGACTGAAAATTCACATCAGTCATCTTCACCACAATCTCCCGATAATTTCCTCTGAAGCATGATGTAAATGGGATTGCAATGTTGATAGGGAAAAGCAGTTTTTCATGATCATAGCATTCGATACTGATGACATTGCTGATCAGCTCCTCAGAATCATCCACCACCAAGGAACTAGTGTCATTGAATATATTACACTTCAGATTCTCTAGAACAGTTGCAGGGGCTTTGATAAAACAAGCTATTTCCTTTTTATTTCTACCACTCTCTTTGACTAGAAATCTATATTAAAAAAAAAAAAAATTCTTTTAATTTGAGTGGGGTAGTGTCTTCTATTTTTAATTAAATACTTCAATGTAATGATGTGCTATAATGAAGCATAAGAGGATAATTCAGAAAAATATGTTTATGAATAAATGAGAAAATAATGACATTTTTTATGTTTAGCCTGTTTCCGAACAGCTTACAAATTACTGTAAAACTGAAGAATTGTAGTCCTTTCTTACTAATTTCCAACACTTTGAGGATTATTGACTTTACTGGCTGTGACTCAGTCCCTCTCCGGCATAAAAAAAATTATGCAAATAGAAACTTAGTGTTTACTTTAGACCAAAGGGAAAGATCTTCATTGCGCATGTTTAAATTGTAAACTGCTATTACGTGCATGACCAGCAGCTGTTCAGTATATGTATATTGTGTTTCTGCACCCACACATTTATAAGTTAGTAAGCAATAATTATGTACATCTGTTCCTTAAAAAAAGGATATGTGCTTACTCTTTGTTCATCCAGTACTTAGATTTTTGTTCTTCTGAATCACTCACAGAAGAATTCACAGCAGTAAGATCATAAGTTTGTGCTGAAGAGGTGAAGGTACTTAGGAGATTTCTAAAAATCTCATTATTTGATTCCATTTTACTGTCTTCCATTTTCTCTGTCAGTCTGTGCTCTTCACTTTCTAGCCCTTTTAAAGAGTCCCTGACTACTTCGTTTTTCTCCTGTTCAAAGCTATGCGTGATGGTTCTGTCATAAATGTCTTTCAATGTCCCAGACAGAATGTCTTCCTCATTGCTTGTGAGAGCATCCTGAAAAGCCAGTTCTGCAGTCTTTTCAGCAACAGAGCTACCTCCGTGAAGTTTATCCTTTCCATTGCACTCTTTTTTCTCTGTGAAAGAGACGATCGGTAGTCGGTGTTCGCCATCTTCCTTTTTCATTGGAGACGCTCTGCTGGTGTCCTGTTCTTGAGCAGATTTGTCTTCAGCTAATGATGCAACTTTTCTTACAGTTTTAATTTCACTTGTGTGGGTTTGATTAACGTTTTGACTTTCTGTCTTGTTCAGGGAAGAAGTTCTTTGGAATTGCTGACTGGGATTGGAAGATGATTGCACAGAGTCTATTTCTGCTCCTTCTGAACAACGCACATCAGTTCCTCTAGAAGCATTTTGATCAATCTGGTTCTGAGAATCACCATCCTGGCTGCAGCTTGCAGCATAAAATTTATTTTCTGACTCTTGAAGGTGTGAGATTGTATTTATCAAACAATCCTTCACTTTCTGCAGATAATTTATAATTCCATTGTACTCTGAGGCAAAATATAAATAACCAATTAAATTTTGCTATGAAAGCAAGACAAAAGTGTGAAAACTATTATATGCATACTTATTGAATTCCACATAATCCCATAGTGCCATTCAATACACGAATCACACTGTATTTCCTGGCTTTTCAGGTGGAGTCAATTTCTAAAGAACTGAACATAGCCAAGTACATTTCTGTACTTGTCAAAGGACAACTGTGTATTTATCAGTTTTACTCAGGCAGCTCTAATGAACACCTTTCTAATGATCAGATACTAGCTAAATTCTTAATGACGATCAATCCAGAGCATGGCATTGATAAATCAATTATAGTCAAATCAATTTGGGAAGATCTTTAAAACTAAAACTTGTATTTCCTAAAACTGAATCCTGCAAGATCCTAATGCATGGGTCTCTAGCAAAGCGGTTATACATGGACATAATTTTAAACTTAGGCCTTAGCAAGTCTGAGTTTTTGCTATGAAGAATAGATGATAACATAAAACCACCAGCCTGCATATAATACTGGAGCTCAGCAGTTTGTAATGCCCAGTTATAGGGATGGTGAATGTTGCCCTTGCATACGTCGTGAAGAAAAATGGGCAAAAAGCACACGATCACTATGCACCATTCATGTAAGATTTTAACTTACATATTTTATGATCCCTCATTTTCCTTATCTTAAACCTTTGCTTAGAAATTATTCCAGATATTCTCTTCAAGGATTTCAAATGTATTACTTAGAGCTCTTCCCTAACCTTATGCTGTCAACCTCTATAATTGGAGTGGTATCTTCATTAGTTAGATATATTGCAAACCTTGGAAAATTTTTTGCTTATTTCTGTTTGCTGCAGGACATCCCAGAGAACTTTGTTTTGCAGGTTAAATCTTGTGAAAGTCAATACAAATAAGAAAATAATACGACACAGTATGGTGTGGTGTCTACTTACAATGTACAGAGACGCACAAGGGAAGGAAAAGAGAAAGGGCTGATACAAATCTTACAGGAAGCCTTTGACTTACATTCACTTTTTTTTAACAATGTCATATGAGGTAAATCAATACTTCATGGTTTTCAACTTGGAAAATAATTTTATTAAGAATGTCATCACATATCAATGAGTGACATTATGTGATCTAGATAGGCCTCTCATCTCTATTTGCATCTGATTAATTTAAACCTACAAAGAGTACAGCTCAGAATAGCTTTTTTCTTATATAAGTAGGTTTAAAAATTACTCCTTTTTAATACTTCCTCAGTTCCCAACTGACTTACTATATTTTGACTATATTTGGAAAAAAATAAAGAAAAAAGGAAGCAAATACATTTTTAAAAATATTGTTTACACTGGTAGTTTAAAGGAAAATAATATTTTACTGTTTTTCCAGAGGCACTTTTATGTAGTGAAGAAATTATAAATAGTTTAACAGGACTGAGAAATAAAGCAAAATGGTTGGAAATAACAGAGGTTTGTTTGCAGAAGAGAGTGTAAAAGACCACTTCCCAGTTTCACTGTAAGGCAAAGTCCAAACTTAGACAAAACTGCCAAAATTTACATTTCCTCCCTGAATTTTGCATTTTCTAAACAAAACAAAAAAACCCTCAAACAAATTGTACAGCTTTTTAAACTTCCCTAAAATCAAATTTGAAGATAACAGGGTAATTCAAAACAATGGCATTTTCCTATGCTGTAAATGCGACTTTTCTAATACAGGCAAGAAAAGATATGGCCTTGTAACCGTATGCTATCCAATTGTGTCACATGGAAAGACACTTTTAGCATTCAGTTACAAGGTTAACCTCAAAATAAGTCTTCTTTTGTGTTTTCCCCCTCCCCCATCAGTTTTCTAACACTTTGCCTTCTGTGCTTTTTGTGATGTTTGATAACACAGCTTTAGAATACAGAGGTAGTTTATGTGCAACTGTCTCCAAACCTCCTTGCTGACTCTTTTAAGGGAATTTGTCAGGTGGGGAATAACAGCTTTTTGGAAGGAGAATGATTCTTGGAAACCTGATATAAAAAGAATTTAAAGAAATCACATAAACCATGATGTCAACAGGACAGTTAGCTTGCTTGGAGTCTAGAATGAGACTTTTTAAACAAAAATGCTTTGTTATTATTACAGACTTTATAAACCTGTAGGTCAAAGACTCAGAAACAGAAGCACAGCTAAACATTTCTGTCTGTAATCTCTTTCTTTCTCTCTCTTTGCATCATAGAGTCATCATAGAATGATAGAATGGTTTGGATTGGAATGAGATGATCTTTAAGGTTCTTTCCAACCTTCCTTCCTGTCATGGGCAGAGATACCTTCTAGTAGACCAGGTTGCTCAAAGCCTCATCCAGCCTGGCCTTGAACCCTTTCAGGAATGGGACATCCACAAGTTCTCTGCCTTCTTCTCCCTCTTTCTGTGTCTCACTACTCTATGAGTAAAGAATTTCTTCCTAACATAATATTTAATCTAAATCTCTCCTCTTTTAGTTTAAAACTGTTCCCTCCTGTTCTATCACTGTATGTGATAGTGTCCATGTAAAAAAAATCACTCTCCCTCTTTTTAAAAACCCCTTTTAGGAATTAGAAGACTGCAAAAAGGTATCCCCAGAGCCTTCTCTTCTTCAGCCTGAACAACCCCAACTCTCTCAATCTCCCTTAAAAGGAGGGATGCTCTGATCCCTCTGATCATCTTCACGGCCTTCCTGTGGACCTGTTCCCACAGGTCCACGTCCTTGTGCTGGGGACTCCAGACCTTTATGGAATACTCCAGGTGAGGTCTCACAATGGTGCAGTAGAGAGGGAGAATCACCTCCCTTGGCTGTTGGATACTTCTCTTTTGAGGTTTAATACTGATAGACCTTAGACAGAGATGTTAGTTTTCTCTTCTTCTTTCATGAATGTTTGTTAATATGTTGATGTCCACCTACTGCAGGACTGAGCTGAGCACGGAGCAAAGCCCCTGTGAAAAGATATTTAAAAAAGTACAAGAACACCAGAGAAAAGTGAAGACTAAGGAAAAAAGTGTGAGAACCAGCCCTGCAAACAACAAAGTCAGAAAAGATGGAAGAGGAGGTACAGCAGACATGGGGCAGAGATTCCCTTGCAGCCCATGGGAGACAAGACTGGAGCAGATATCCTACAGCCTGGGAAGGACCCAAGGAAAATAGATATTTGCTGAAGGAACCGCAGTCTGTTTAGAATCCAGGTTTTCCTGACAGGAACTGCAGACCATGGGAAGGACCCCCAGTGGAGCATGGAAAAGAGTAAGGAGGAAGGAGAGTAGAGAGAACTGTTATGGACTGACTGCCCATTTGCCATTGCCCTGCACTCCTCAGGAAGGGGAGGAGGTAAAGGAATTGGGAATGAAGGAGTGGAGTTGAGCGTGGAAAAAAGAAGGGGGGAACGAAAGGTCTTGTTTCAGTTTTTTACCTTTACTTCTCACTATCCAAATCTATTTAAACTGACAATTAATTAAATTAAGTTTTTTCCCTAAGCTGAGTCTATTTTGCCGGTGATGGTAATTTTAAGTGATTTCTTCTATATCAACCCAGGATTTTTTCTGTCTTATTTTCTTTCCTTTTCCCATTGAAGAGGGAGTAATAAGTTACTGGGTGGGCATCTGGTGTCTGGCGAAGAAAATGTATATGTATAGTGTACATAAAACTTTGAACAATTCTCTTTAGTTAATTTTACTTTTATGCATTTTTTGGTCACATAATGAGAATTATGAGTCTCATATGGAATCTCATGAAATAGACACAAAAACAGTGTGATACAACTGTGGAATTTATATGAATTAATTTGGTCTAATGAATTACAAAGTACTGAAATACTAACAAATGAAAATTAAGGTCCCCCAGAATCATCAGACAGCAGAACTCAGCATCTAATATACCTAGTCTGCTTACAGCTAAGTCCTTCCATACTTGCCTGGACTTCCAGACAATTCCTTGTGTTTATCATGAAGAGCACTCAGCAAGTGGCAGGTCTCTTGAATAATTTCTGTAACATTCTCCGCTGCTGGCTGAGAGATCTGCTCAGCTCTTTCGCTAGAGAGCTCAGTCCAAACACATACTCCTCCATACCTTCTTTATCCAGATCACTTTTCAAAAGCATGTCTTTTGCTAGCAAGTTCAGGTAACAGATTTTTTCTGTCACTTGTCCTGATTTCCCTGCAGGTATAATCTTACTTTCAGCCATATCCATTTTATGTTCAGAATATGCTACTACAATTTTTTTTCCGCTCAAACGCTTCCACAAATTGTTGTCCTTGGTTCAGACTACTACACAGTCTAGCATTTCTAGACTAAACAGAAGTTTTAAAAGTACTGTATTCCACAAACTAAACTCTAGCTGAGAAAGTCTGAGTTGATGTTGACTATTAAAAAGTTACTAGGTGACACGAAGGAGTGGCTGTTCTGTAACTACAGGCAAGGATTGCCAGGAGACGCCAATGCACACCATGCACTTTTAAGGGAGGTTATGTAACTCAGTTATGTAGCAGTGACTGAAAATTTCAGGATATCTGAGCAATTTCTTACCTCAGCAGCTACAAATGATCAGTACCTATGAAAGCAAGCTTAATTGGTTATTTATAATTATATACTCACCAACAATGAGAAAGTGTTTTCACTGCAATTTGACATTAAATGCTGTAGCTCATTTGGCATTGTTTTCTGACAACTACATTTTATTTGTTGTTCATAGACATCAAATAGGCGGGATAGGCCCAAGCTGCCATGAATTGTGGATGATATATTTGAATTATATGGATATTTCAGCAATACAAGAGTCTACATATCTAATTTTATGGTTAGAGAATACAGTTATTAGCCATATATGTTTAAAGAAACTTGCAGTTATTTCTGGGGGTGTTTATATAACAGGGGAAAAAATGTAAACAAAAAATACCTATCAGCTGAAAGTTCAAATAACTAATGACTGAACTTTTGTTTGACACTACAGAAGTTGAAAAGCAAGCTTAGGAGAAAAACATAAAGTCACTAAGCTTAAATGTGGTAATAAGAACAGCAAATGAGGCAGTAATGGCCACTTAAATTACAGTTGACTCTACCAGATTTTTTACTGTTCAGCAGTCATAAAGAGAATATATATTTAGGCTGTCTGATGAACAGCATTTGAAGGTCTCTAAATTCAATGATTCATATTGAAAACCCACTGTTTAAGTTAAAAAGAAAAAAAAAAAAAGTAGGTCCCACACCCTCTTTTAATTTCAGTCCCAGTGCTGGACTATGAAAACCTATTTATTATATTTTGCTATCAATTTGCTATTTCTCCTTAGTTGAAGAATGCTGATAAATTATGTAAAATGGAATTTCTTAATCTTTGATGCTATTCCCTGAATAGTCTTATAATTTAAGGCTTGTGTTTATGTACCATATTGACAGGTATTAGACAATGTAACTATAAAGTTTTGGGGAAAATCGTGTGGTTTTTACTTGGCACAAGCTCTTGCCCAAAGAGGTTCATTTGGTGCAGTAGTAGCTTTCAGGGCTCTGCATGCCCCCATGGGGTTTCATGGTCCAAATCAGCCCCACCTGGTGAGTGCAGGTGATTAGCTATGCCATGTTTTGAAGATTTCTGAACACTACAGACTGTAAACGAATATGTTGCTGCAATTAGTAAAATATAAATGGAAGACATGATGGGTAAAGAAAGTAAGCAACACAAGTTATTCAGACATATTACAGTGTATATCCTCTGAAAATATGACTGCCTATGTTAATATATAGTATAGAGTACACTCAACAAAGTATTGTGAGATGGCGTGTGAAAAAGGAAGTCCTTTCAATGCAATATGATCAAGAATTTAGTATAAAGGTTATTTAGACAGAATAAAATTTATATCATACAGTAAATTCCAGGGTCACTTTAAGCTTGTATTTTTGTGAAGTTAATTCAGCCTGGATTAGTTACTGAGATGGTTTACCCTGCAGCACACCAGTTGCAATGATGATGTTGAGACTTTAGGAATAAGCAGACTTGATAAGTACAGTATTACTCAATTCTCCAGCAGTCAAGTTTAACAGTGAAACTATAGTTTGCTCATTCAGCCTTTACTACAGAAAACATGAGCAGAGGAAAAAAAGACAGTTACACAAAGAGACACACAAAACCAGCCCGGGGATATCTGATCAGACGTAATTCTCTGAGATTTGGCCACTGTGGATCCTCAGTCTCACTGGAAATCCCTGCCTGAAATACATCCTTTAACTGAGAAAGAATCGGGCCCGCAGTGGTTGGATGAAGACACAAGCTGTCATGTTATCCACTGCCCATGGACACAAGTTAATTAGTGTTACAATAACAGACTCACAAGAAAAGAGACATGGGTGTCCAGCAACCCAATTGTTAAAGAAGGTCCTATGCCCAGGTAGGTAATATAATGCAAAAGGAAGAAAATTGATATCGTTTGAGATGATACGTAAGAAATAAAACTACCAAAACAATTGTGATAAATACGGAGTTGTTACTAGATTTTGTTTCTTTCAGGTCTTGCAGTGTTATTTATTTATTTATTTACTGTGAAAGAACTAATAACAACAGGCCTGTGCATTCATTCTCAAAGCTTAGTTATCCATTGAAATTTGATTTTCCAAAGAGAGATGTCTACTCTTCAGCAAAGCTACATCAGCAGAAAAAAAACAAATTGGAAAAATTGGCTCTGTGCTTGATTTTCTTTTAAAACAATTTCTATTCCTGCATTACATTCACATTTAACTATATTCTCTAAGTATTTGAAAAGTCCTTTAAAAAAAGAGCTTTTTCATCCATATTAAGTAATAGCCTTGGATATAGGAAGAACAAAATATCAAATTTAGAAAAATAGGGATCAAATTATACATTTAAATTAAATTACCCTTTAGCAAATATACATGTTCTTTTCAGAATACCTTAGCAGTGTTTCATGGCTGATAACAAAGGAAGTGGACTTTGTTCTGCCAGGAAAAGAGATTAGAGTATATGGTGCAGATCCAATAAGTTCTGTCTATATACTCTGCGTATAATGCAAAGTTCAGTATGTGATGATAAATGTATTTTGGTGTGTTTATTGATCAATTCATATTTGAAAATACATGTCATGGGTTTTCTTCCCATCTCTGGTATTCTAGGGCCTAAGTAAAAAAGCAATAATAGTATAAGAAAAACTAAGGAAGTGCTACAGATGCACTGTGCCATAGAATTTACATCATATGTTCATGTAAAGGCTTCCTTTATCACGCTTTTACAGTGACCAGTGCTGGAAAAAAGACATAATCCCTTTGAAATTTGTAATTATGAAGTAACATGGTTAAAAAAGGTATCTCTCTCTGAGTGCAGTCACAGCACTTTGACTTTAAGCAACCTTAACTACAAATCAAGTGTTCAAGAGCCTCACATTAGGAAAAGCAAAATTCCAGAGTTGAGGAGGGAAGGAAGTCTGAGCCTGTGCTAAACCCCTGTATGGGGCTGCCTTTATACCTATATTCACTTAAATGCATGGTGGGATTGGCTAAGTTGGCCATTAAGTTCAACTTACCTTCTTTGGAGTTTTCAGGCACCCACTGTTGAAAAAAAAGCTGTGTTCTAGGATAGAACTAATACACAGATCATGAGTTCAGGGTGCTAACTGTGGTTTTCTCATTTCTGAGCCTGATCTATGCCTAATTGCATAGCAACAGCATTTGGTTATCTTTGTGACCTATGCAGGAAAAATAAAAGGCAGGTGATATTCTTTATGTGTTCTCTTTTAGTTTAATTGGTGATAACTATTTGTCAGCAGTTTGAACAATATTCCATGGGAACAAATAATCATCTACCAAAGAGACTGCAGACTGGGACTTTGAGTTCTTATCTTTGGTGGGCAATGCCCGCCGATTTGGAATGGCAAGAGGAACTTCTAGCCCATCGAATCTGTTCTTTACTACTTGAGCACAGACCTACAAAATATAGTGAGAATGAAGGAGAAGATAAAAATATCAATACATGCTCTCAAATCCATATACTGTATACTTCTACAAGAAAGAATCTTGGAAATCCATCTGAAAATCTACTCTGCCTGAAATCCGTCTTGAACTGTAAAATGCATTAGTAATAACCTAATTATAACCTTTAGGAAAAACTAGTTCTTGAAAGAAAAATGCCTTTTTCGTGTGATAAGCAATAGTATTTTGTAGTCATTAAACTTAGAAAAACGGTAGGCTTTTCTATCCAATATTGAAGTAACACTTACTTAGTTGCAATCTTAATTAAAATTTAGAAACATGACATGAAAGTGTTGTTTTCACTTGATAGTATTTCTTTTCCTGATGAGAAAGTCCCAGTCCATTATAGTGCTGCCCTCAATACTGGAGTTAGACCTTCATTGCTCTTAAGAAATATCTTTAGTAAAAAGAAAGGTTTGAAGGGAGCATGACATTTTCTGTATAGAATAAGGTGAAAAAGATAGAATGAGCTATCTAGATATAGAATGTTGTGCTATCATCAATATCAGCTTATAACATAAGCTGAGTATTTGAACGAGATTTCTTAAATAGCAATCTAATTCAAAATTGTAGGCAGAATACTTATGCCATTCTTTGTTTATCTAAAATAACTAAGGTTACTGGTAATTTCAGTACCACCTGGTACTACCCAGTTTGCTTGTCTACTTTAAACAGTTAACATTTTACATTTGAGGCGGTTGCTCAATTTGGTGTTTAGAAAAGATACAGAAAACTAAGGAAACTGTTTGTGAAATGGGGTGTATATAGTAAAACTTCAAAGACTTGATACCGCTCACCTTCTAACTTAACCTAGTAATTTTACAAGAAATTATTCCTGGACAGATGTGGTATCTTCAGTTTGAGTTTTCTACTAAAGTGTTATTTGTATATACAGTAAGCCTCCAGTTTAGCACCTTTGATAGCATCAGAACGCTGGGAAATGAGTCAGCTATCATGAGCTGCCTACTTTGGTTGGGCAGAAAGCAGTGATGAAAAGAGAAAACAGAAGAGAGAGAACAGGTTGTCCAGAGAAGTTATTCCAGAGAACAACATCCCTGGAAATGTTCAAGGCCAGTTTGGATGGAGCTGTGAGCAACCTGTTCTAGTGAAAGGTGTTCCTGCCCACAGCAAGGGGGTGGGACTAGATAATCTTTGAAGTCCCTTCCCACTCAGGCCATTCTACAATTCTATGATATGTTTCATCAGACCTAAATAACAGTGTAAAAGTGTATTTAACTATATACAATTTCAGCTGTGAATGTACTATGGATTTTTTTTCCTCTAGAAACAGTTCTGTGATATCTATTATATTTCATTACTTTCCATGACCAATTTTCTTAAGCAACAACTAAAATGAAAGAGAGAAGGAAGTGCCTGAAATGGTGACCTTTAAATTTAATAGCATCTTTAAAAGTGTCAAATGTGGTTTCTGTTGAGTTCGAGTAAGCCAGTGCTGTGGAGATAAAATCTTAATGATGTGTGATTCATTACAATTCAATGAACTGTGCAAAAGATAAATATGTGAAAAAAATTAGCACTTTGATGTGCAGGAAATTTCCTCAGAGGGATTTATTTTCAAATAAGATAATGAATGCTGCATCAAACTTCTCAAAGATGACAGGAAGCTGTGTCAAGGTAACTAGATTCCCTAAATGAGAGCAACAGCAAAGAAATAAAAAACCCCCTGAACATGCCACATGCTTTGAAGATGCATTTGTATTCAAAAATGACTTGAAAACCTTTAAATATAAATGAGAGACAGAAGTGCTACAATAAGGTCCCACTTGGAACACAGGTACTCTGGAAAAAATATTAAAGCCACTAGATTTAGATTTTCTAGTGACAGATTTCCTGGAGAAACCCTAGTCAGCAACCAGAATGAGATACTGATGCCAGGTATTTTTAATTTTTCTCTTTTTTTTTTCTTGGTTAGGTGCCTTTCATTTGCAGCAAGAGCTTAACTCCCTTGCATTACTAGAATAAATTGCCTGCTTTCATTTCTAGGCTTGTGAATTCAATAAAGCAGTACTGCAGACAAAATTCTCAGCTTGTCTGTAGGTTAAAACATATACCAATACTTAGGGAAGTGGGGGATCACCAGCCCATAGGGCTGTATCCAGAGGTTTGGCTACAGGCCTAGGACAGGACTTGGAGTGGGTTAGTCCAGGCAAGTGCCTGTCCAGTATTGTGTGCTTTGGCAAAAGGCAGCAGATAGAGCTTTCTTAACTTCCTGGAACCTCACGTTGTCCCAGGGAATGTACTTTGAATTGCTATTAGGGCAGACTTGTGTTGAAAGTAAAGTAAAGTTTAGTGTTTCTAATTCACCCATCACCACTATATGAGAGCAATTTGCTAATTAGAGTAAATTTTAGTGTTGGTTTACAAGTAGATTTATGGTAATAAAGAGTATGTCAATTAATCTAATAACTTCTTGAGAGAATTTTGCATGTGCAGTTGAGTGCCGTATACAATATGTAAGTCAAAAAATTCATTTGGACTTAGCTGTTACCAGAATTGGTAAAGGAAAGAAAAACATCAATACATTGTAAAAGTAATTAGTAAAGAGTACTCTGTGAGATCATTTTTACACATTTGTTTCAGAAGTCATATATCAATATCAAAATAGCTAAAGGGACTACTTCATGAGTCCCTCAGTAGTTTTAACAAAACCTAGACTGCATTAAGGTCAAACTTATAGCCATTAAAGGAAGATGGCAAAACTGAATATCATTGTGTTATCATACCTGTATACAATTACAAATTAGCTTATAAAATGGTAGTCTAAAAATCCATCATATGGTACAGGGAACTATCTTATGATGCTTGCTGGAAATCAAACTGACTATTAATTACATTAAAATATGGGGTATGGATCAAACTGGCTTACAGGTCTGAGTAAAAGTGGAGGCTGGTATCCAGTATGACATACAAAAGTGACTGACTACATTGAATATGTCGCTGAAAGGAATCCCAAGGATACATAAATAGTTGATAGCAAATGCAAAAACTGAACTTAACTCTAGTGCTTATTATTAACTGCAGTCTTATCATTTTTCTGAAGATTTGTATCATTTTGTCTTACCATGAGTGAAATATGTTATGTCATGATAGAACTCATGATAGAACATTCATGCTTATGAAAATTGTAAAGCATTGTTTATTTTCCAAGGTTAGTATTCCTGATATTTTATTAACAATAATATCAATGTTATAGTATAACAATAATAGTGAAGCTCAAATCATAAAAGGCCTAGATATTCACCTGCTGATTATTTGAGGTGTAGCTAACATTTCATTTCTTATGATGCTTCATAAGCTCCAAAATCTAAATATTTAACCTTCTCAACACCTTGAGGAGACTGGTGGGTGAATTTTATTACCTCTGCTTTGAAGAGGAGCAAATGAGACTGAACCGATTGAAGAAGACCAAGTTCAGAACTTAGACCTTGCTTGGACTGTGTTGAATAAGAATATGTGGGTGGTTTGGTTTTTTTCCAGGAGAAAGCGAAATCTCATTAAAAGTCATAACTAAACTCAGGTCTCCTGTGCATTTTTATGTAGCTGACAAACTTCATGTAAATATCAGAACTCCTTGTAAGCCATCCATAAAGGAAGGAGTAGCAGTTGTTTCCCCTATTTTATCTTATCAATTGCCTGTTTGTGCAGCTGGATTTTTAGTTCTTAAATAGAATAAATATGCAGCAAATAGAACTGATCTATAGTTTTAAAAAGATGCACGTCCAAAAATTACAATATTTGAAATTTGGAAAATGTCTGACTAGTTTGAATCAGTTTCACTATAAGCTGGATGAACAATAAGAAATGTGGCAAACATCTATTCTGACATATGACAAACCACAAAGTGTGGAAATCTGGGATATATTCATATCCTAAGGATTCATTCCTGTACAGTTTGATGATTTCATTCCATCTTTACTTAAACACAGACTTACTTAGACACTTATCTTATTGCCTGATGACAAAAAAAAGCAGGTCAATATAAATCACTGGAAGACAGGCTTTTTAAAGGGTTTTGTAATGATAAATATGAGCTGGAAAGTATTCTTAGCATGTTTACTATGAATGAACTTCTTATACGGTTAAATGTATTTTAGGATACAAAAGCCCTAATATCCTTCAGAGAATACAGCAGAAGTCATGCAGCTCCTATTTATAATTAATTTCTAGACTGAAATTTTATCTTGGTCTACTAAAAAAACCTGCCTGCCTAACACTTTTTCATGACAACAACATAGAAACTCGAAGGAAGAGGAAATTATCAGATAACAAAATCTCTACAGTTTTCAGGCCTATCAGCAGATTTTTCAAAACTCAGTCTTATCAACAAGTTATACTCTGCCTTATGTTATATCTGAATTACACCAAAATTGGTAAGATGCGGTTTCCTGTTAGATTTTTTTTTTACTGTAGTGTTAGAAAGCTGCCCTTCCATGCTCATCAGAGAACTATATGCTGTAGATAAGCTAGAGACTGAGAGCTTTCTTAAAAGATGATATATTATGCTACTTGATTTCTAACAAAGTAAAACACCATATACTAAATTATACTACTTTATTTCTAACAAAGAATAAAACATCCTGTGGGTTTGTGCAGTACTCATAATGCAATTTAGACATACACAAAAAGTCAAGAAAAGCCACTCAGCCCCTAATAGCACAATGTGGTGCTTAAAATGATCTTGTGTATATTTCAATTTGTCTGGACATAATGCAAACAGGAATAAGTAAGCACGACTGGATATGTGTTTAATGCTTATTTCTCCCATTCCTCACCCTCTCCGAAAAAAACCCACTGAAAAAAATTATCTCAGTTCTTGTCATCCTGTATTGTGGTCAAGGAAACTACATAAGTAAAACTCTGGCTGAGACACTGTGTCGGGGTGCAGTGTCAGGTTGTGCTCCGAGGGAAAATACCACTGCTGCACAGGTATAAATGTGTTGAGGGCAATCTCTTTCAGTGAGTTACATGTGAGAGTCTGACACCTTTTTTTTAAGGACAAATGCTGAGGGGACCATTTTCTACAGTCTCTGCCACTGGCCCAGTGACATGGAAAAATCATATGGGTCCCTGGAAGAGGAAGAAAAGTGGGCTTTATAGAAAGACTTGGGAATTTCTTGACAGAGAAAAGAGAAGAGCTCAAGAGTATTAATCAATGACCATACCCTTAGACTTGCAGGAAAAAGAAATTCTAGCCCACCACAAACTGCTAATTAAGTGAATTTTTGCATGGTGAGGTAAGCCTTGCAAAGGAGGCCGGTCTTTTGTTATTTACAGGGCCTGAACCTTTCAAATAGTTTAAGTTACTGTGGTTAAAATTCCTTTTCAAAGTCAGTATTCATTAGCATTCTTACTGTTCTGAAAGGAAACTAGGCTTAGCTGGAAATGTTAGGCAAATCTGTGATCAGATGACTCTGTGAGTCATTAGGTTACAATCTAGAAAGGCTATGACAAAAAAGGGTGTTAGTATACTTACCTGAATCACATCTATGCACTCACTTGGTTTGGAAACATATCTGCCCCTTTGAAAATAATTGGGATTGACAACTTCTTGTCTGAGAGAGCCTCTGCAAAAGCGTTAATAAAAAAGACAAGCAAGAACACAATAGATTTCTTTAGACTGTCAAAAAAGGCAAATCCAAAAATTTCCTTGCATTATAAAAGTTTAGGAGGGAAAATTAACTGCTTTTTTTTGGTACACAGGTATTTATGTACCTAATACTTAGAATTTGCAGCTGGATTTTTAGAAGTGCTCGGGCACTGGTGGAATTGGTGCTGTAATGCTGAACTTCAAACTTCTAATCTGGAAGTTCTGACCGGAAGTTGGAGAGTGAAAAAGCTGTTTGCATTCAAAATTGTGATCCTGAAACCTCACTTTAGTCCCACGGCACTAACAGTTTTTAACAGCCCTGCTACTAGTATGGCTATTTAGTAAGGCTATATTTAGTGTGTAGGAAGCAGTCTTAAAAAGAACCCAGGTTTACTTGCTCCTAAATTAGCACTTTAATAACTGGTCTCTTTTTCTCAGTATAGCTTTGCTTCTGTTTTGCTTCCGTAGAGTGAGTGGCAGACCTCAGACTACAGCTGCAACACTGTAAGCCCTCTGGAACCTCCTTGGATTTAAATAAAAAAAATCAGAACTGACACTTCAAGAAGAAGATGTGTACGTCCACCAACGGACTACATTAAAGTACTTTCAGTATCATTTTCTGTAACAAAATGCTAGTTTCATCTGAGTGACAGTTTTTCACCAACATGTGCGAGCCCCAAGAATCGGGGAATTCTTAGAGATTACTGAAAGCTTAGTAACTTTAGGGTTTTCTGAGCAAGTGATCATGGCTGTATCACTACTGGCAGGCTGTCCTGCTTCCTCGCTGCTGGAGCGCTTGCCCCCAGCGCGGCTCCGCGTGGTGACAGAGGCGGCGCCGGGCCGCCCTTTGCTCGCTGGCCTGGCAGCCTGGCGGGGGGGGACTCGCCGCCTGCCCAGCCCGGGCTGGGCAACACGGGACGCGTGTGCAGCGATGCGCTGGGGCACAGAGCACTCCGGAGCCGAAGCCTGCCTGCGGGCTTCCCAGTGACTCCTCAGGAAATATGTGGCCCGGCCAGAACGCCCTGAGCCGCAGCGCGGCGNGGTGGGGTGGGGTGGGGTGCAGCCAGCCAGGCAGGAAGAAAGGAAAGAGAAAGCGAGCAAGAAAGTGAGAGAGCGGGGAGCCGGAGGGAGAACTGAAAGCTGAAGCAATCTAAAAGCCCTGCGCTTCCTTCCTCTGCCTCCCTGTCACCCGCCGGATTTCGCCAAAGGTAAGCGTGCCTCGGGGGGCGCGGGGTGTGCGGGGTTTGGGGCAGGCTGTGCCCGCCCGCTGTGCCCCGCTCGGGCCGCTCCCGGTCCCGCCGCGCAGCGAGCCCCGCGCTGCGCTGAGCGCTGGCTTGAGAGCTGCCGGAGAGGGCGCGGCGTCCGGTGCGGGGCATGCCCCAGATGGGCGACCGATACCGGAGCTGCGATCGGACTTGAAATAGCAGGTAGGCAGGTAGAAAGTAAGGCGTTTGTTGCTCTCTGTTCTCTTTCTAGCTTCAATTGTTTTAACGATTTGTATGTAAATGTTATGCTAAAGAACAGTGCTTTACTATTGTGTATTTATTTACTCTATGAGTTGTTTTTGTGAAGTCAGACGTGAACAGACCTCATGTTAGCTGCCATTATATACCTGGAAATTTTATCAGAAAATTTAAGAAAGTCAAAGAAGTTCTAGGATGTCCTGGATCGAGAATACCAAGTGAAGGGTACAGCACCCTAGTGTTGCCACAGCGACTTCCCAAAGTTCCAATTCCACCTTCAGTTTGCTTATTCATGCCTTGTAGTTCCCTACTCCAGCGACTCTGCAAGTTGTTCCACTGGAATTTCTTGCAGTATGAGGTTTGATTCCGAGGTTACGAAGGTTGCAGAACCTTTTTCTAGAAGGCAAGTGTTCTGAAATTAAAAAAAAAAAAAACCAAAACAAAACAAAAAAATCCCAACAAGACAAACAAAGAAACAGTTTGACAGAGGATGTGATTAAAGTTATTTTGTAATTATCCACTAGGTTGACCTATGCTTAGTAACTTCCTTGTATTGGTAAAGGCAACAGTTCTATCGGAATTGTTGCAATCAGTAGCTTTTTTTTCCCCCCCCCTATGAAATGGATATGCTGGTTGTATAATATAGGTTTTGGAAAAGATCTTTAATCTACAGTGTTTTCTATGTTAATCTTGTCAGTTTGTATGGAGTCAATTACAATGCGAAGATGAAATTCAGTGCTTGCAGATTTCACTCTGCTCCATGGTAAGACCTGTTGTACTGTTTTATTTCGGTGTGGTTGGTTTTGGTTTTTTGTTGTTTTCTGGTTTGGTTTTTTTTTTTTTTTTAACATATTTATTAGGATCTTAATGTAGTATGTGGTTTAGCAGAAGTTGGGAGCAAGCCTGAACTTGCTTGTGTTTGTTGAACTGATTGCTCACAGCGTGATTATCTTGCCATGTACATCTAAAGGTTTGACAGTTTCTTCAGGCTTGTATCTGTATTGATATTAAAAAGAGAAAAAAATGCCACTAGTCCCACTTGAGTGTTTCTGTGTTCACCTATAACCTACTGTTCATAACACATTTCATTATTAAAATTTGGATTGCTTGCTTGCTTCAACAAAGATTTGTCTCTCTCCCAGTCAATTCTGTCTTCAAGACTTTTCAACTTGAAAATCATACAATGAAAGAATTTTAAAATTAGTAGATATAGCTCTTCAGAATGCTAGCTGCAGGTGCTTACCCTCCATGTGAGGAAGGCTCCCGAGAGTTATAGTTGCCATTTTTCTTTGATGCTGTTTAGCTGTCACTTTCAGTAAAAGAAAAGAACTGTTAGGCCACTCTAAGTTTTTGTGCTACTCCTTGTCTAAGTCCCTTCCATAAGATGGGAAAAGGAAGAAATTGACAATCAGTTTGTAAAGAAGTGTGAGAACATCTATGAAAGAAAGTTGGATTATCCCATAGAAGGCTTGAGATGTGCAACACACACTGCAATTCATCCCCTGCTGAAACTTTTTTCTTAGAAGAAAAGCCCGAATGGTTTTCCTTGTATTGCTTTTTCTACATAGCAATTTAGGTGTTTTAGCCGTATTTTGATAAAACTAAATGGTCAGGTCTCTTCCAAGTTTCATTTTTTT
>VWZT01012678.1:45017-55166 GCA_013397055.1 Pachycephala philippinensis | reverse complement strand
ATTTATTTATGAATATATAGCTAAAGCAACTTTCCCAGGTGTATTTTTTGTTATTATGAAAAGTGGGGAGATTGAGAAGATGATATTGTCTGAAAATGAACACTAACACCTTAGGGAAAAAATAGCCAGATGCTACCCTGAAACCCAGAACTGTCAAGGAAGGTGGAAACGGCTGAGATAACCAGCTGCAACTGCAACTTTAAAGGCCTTAGACTGATATGCTAACATTGTAGGGGTTTTATGTACTTGAACATATGTGTGGTTTGGTTGTTGCTGGTTTTTTTTTGTCTGTTTGTTTGTTTGATTTTTTTTTTTTAAATTTAATTACTGGGTACCTGAAAGACTATTTTCTGGCCCAAAGAGTATCTGTCTTGATAAGTTTTTCCCAGTAAGCAATTTCTGTACTAATTTTCATTTCATTCTGTACTCTGAATCTGTGAATATGTATTCAACTTGTTAAGAGACTATATGTTTACGTTTTCCAGGGTTTAGAGATGGGTGGAGGCCATGCTGTTGAATTTTATCCTTTTTGACTAGAGGCTGCTGTGAAAATTTTGAGGAAATGCTGAGTTTTCAAGTTTTTAATGGAATGATGAGAGTTTATATAAGCATGCGGGTTGGGATGGGACAAAGGTAAATACGAACGTGGGTTGTTAACCAGTTTAGATCAATCCTAGGCTTTTTGAATTTAAATGACTTGGGAATCTTTAATTGAGGGTTAACGCCATAATAAAGTTAATCTCTCTTGAGAGGTTGATATCTGATTGACCTATAGAGTTCTCTTGCTAAAAGGTTTTAATTGTATCAATTTAATATTCAAGATAATAAGTCACTTCTCAGACTTGTGGGTAGTGATCAAAGCTGATAAAAATATTTCCACAAAAATGAAGTTAGAGACTAGAGAGAATCAAATGACTTATTTTAAATAATGGAACATTTATAGTAAGTATACTATGTTGATTTTTACATCTTCCAGAAAAATGTGGGTTTGCTCATCTCCTTTTTTTCTTATTATTATGTCACGTATATGTTTATGTGTTGTAAGTATGAAGAGTCTAGTTTTTTCCATGGTTTTGCTTACCGCTTTATGAAAGTGTGGGAGTAATGAAGATATTTACAAAATTTTGCAAGAAAAGACTTCTAGCGATTGAGGAAGTTATTTAATAATTCATTTAATAATCATAATAAAGTACAACTGCCAATAGCAGTGATAACAGTTGTGCTTCAGCAGTACATTATTTTAAATTTAGATTTAGCTGTATGTGGCTTTGGGTAATGAGGAGGGGCATAAAGATTTATCTATCTATTTATTTTTTCTACCTTTCTGAATAATGACTTAGATATTCAAAAGACATTGGAGGACTCTTATAGGAAGAGGGATTATTCTTCATTTAGGAATTGATACAGTAAAAATGTAGGCAATCTTTTAAGCTTCAATTCTAGATCATAAGTACTGCATTTTTTGTCAGGAAATATTTGAAGAATTAGATATCTATGCCTACTACCATGGATAAATACTGGGCATAAGATTTCTCCTCTTTCTGATTGCTACTTAAGTCTTAATGTTCTTCCACTGAAGCTGTTCTTTCTTTTCCAGGCTGCTTAAGGCTAGTACCTGCATGCCAGGACAGCTGCTAGAGTCAGCAGGTTTCCCTAAGGCCAAATTACTCTTCATAGAGAAAGAGAGAGGTGAAAAAACCTGTTGAGTGTTGCTGATCTTAAACCTTCTTTGAAGAAATATAATTTCAGGCTCTTCAGGACAGTAGTGTCTGGATTTTGTAAATTGTGAATTTAGATATGTCCCTGGGAGAAAGAATAACTCAAGTAGATGGAATCTGGAGAGTGTAAGAGCCGAGTTGTAAAATACTAAGGAAAAACTCATGGACAGCCAGAACTTGTCTATGGGGTCATGCCTCTTCTGTTTCTGGCCAAGGGAAAAATACTTCCTTGTTTGAGTTGAGGTGCTGGTGGTTACCTGTTTCCTGTTTTCCTGCATGACAGTTTGATTGAAGGGCTGGATCTACCATTGCAAACCATTTTATTGACAATAGTACTTTTTCAGTTGGCTTCTCAGTTGAAGAGGGCTTGAATGCACAGTTCACATAGAATGCTCTAGACAGTCGTTTATCCTTTGTTCCATTGCAAGTGTCTTTCTATGCTAAAAGGATTTTGAGATTAGAAGATAAGGGAGTAGAAGCCCTGTTCTATAGTTAATTGGTGCTAGTGTGAGTATAGGAAAGCTTTAGGTTCCAGTTCTGGTCTTGGATAACTTTCTCTCCCTGATATCCAAGTACTGTGTAATAAGAGTGTGTGTGTAGGTAAGTGGTTCATCTCTTAACTGTTCATCTTAATGTTTAACTCTTAGCAATATGTGTTTTAAGTCTGTATTACTTGTGCTGAGACTTTGATTTTGTTATTTTCTTGATATAGGCTAAGATAAAAGGATGGGTTTACCCCTGTCAAAATTTTCATATACAAACAATTTAAAAATATTACTGTTCAAGTGACAGGGAGTCTTTCACAATTTTATTCAAGATAATTGTGAGGTTCAGGTGAGAATTTTTTTAATAACCTTTTTATTTTCCGTATGTTTGCAGCCTTTAAAAAAAACGGTTTGAAGTGAAGAAATTTGAAGAGGTGTCGTGAGGAAACGGATGTTTTCTGCTGGCTGGTGGACACCAAATTTAAGAGAATTTTCTTGCTAGCGAACATGCATGCAACCTGACTATTTCTACATGACTGTGTGGGGCAATATACGGAATGAAGTCATGTCATCCACAGGAAATGGCACTGATATTGAAGAGTTTTTGGTCAACATTAACCTTGCACAGTATCTTCCTAACTTTAAAAAATATGGCTATAACATTGTGACAGATTGTGTGGGAATAAATAACAGCGTGCTTCAGCAAATGGGAGTGTTGCCTACAGGGCATCGCAGAAGGATTCTTAAGCAGTTAGACTGTCTTTTAAAAATTCAAGGAAATTCTCTTTTCCATGAAAATCTGAAATTCAAAGACTTGAAAGCCTTAGAAGAGAAGCAGTATTCATCGTCAGATCAGGAATCTCCTGTAAGCAATTCAAGTGTAGATGAGACTGGCTTGATACCTGCAACATTGTCAGAACAACTTCTTAAAAAATCTTATGTTAATAAGGAAAAGTTTGAACTTGCAGAGCAAAACTCAGTAGAGGCAAATGACGATAGCTTTACAAATTCGGATTTTTCCCTTTTATACCAGAATTCAGACAACATTCTAAAAGCTGTCAGTCAAAGCAGAAGTATCAAGACAAATACTCAGCCAGATGCATCACTGACAGAAGCTGCTGCATACCAAGCTGATGAGCACTTGACTGGCCCTTTGGTGTTTCGTGATCCTCCTTCATTTGTTCCTTCATGCGAGACAAAATGCAAGGAAAACAAACATCAGAGGTTTGCAGATGAGGGTGATTTATCTGATAGTAAGCCAGA
Organism: Pachycephala philippinensis; assembly: GCA_013397055.1. Classification (NCBI taxonomy): domain Eukaryota; kingdom Metazoa; phylum Chordata; class Aves; order Passeriformes; genus Pachycephala; species Pachycephala philippinensis. Next base: position 51,700 of record VWZT01012678.1, on the reverse strand, counting down.
TTCTCCATTCTATAAGTTTAAAGGAGAAATGATAGACAATGACTTATATGATTCCTGTGCACTAAACTGCATGAAGGTATTTCCAAGAGCAAGCCGATCTTTTATCTTAAGGCATCGACCTGTACCAGAAATTCCTGAATCAAGTAAAGTTCAAGCTTCATCAAGGTAATTGCTGTTCCTTACTAATGAGAAATTACTATCATGGTAGAACTTATGGTTTGGGGTTTTTTGATTTTTTTTTTTTTCTTTTTTATGTCTTTTTTTTTTGGTGTGGATTTTTTTAGTGTGCTCTGTAAATACACTGGATCTGATATGAATGTTGCCAAATTAATTGAAGAAGGATTAAGCTTCAATGTAATTTAAAAGCAAAAATGAGAGTATTAAGGGAAATTTTAGAGCGTTGTGTCCTTATAACCTCCCCAATTTTCTCTGCATCTACATATTAACAAAGAAAGGAATCTTTATTGCTTTAGATATAACTGTTAAAAACAGCTACATAAAGCATAAGCAAGAACTTTCTTCAAGATGGCTTTTGGGTTAATTTCTGAACTGGTAGTCATTTAATGTTAACTCTGGAGAATGAAGGCAACCATTTTGTCATATTATGTGTTGGCTTTTGCTGGTGGTCTCATAACAACAAAATCTTAACTTTTAATGATATTTGTATTATAAAAATATTTTTGAGACATTCCAGCAGGGGAAAACAGCAGTGGAAAAAGGAAGAAGAAAGAGGACAGATGTGTGAGGTTTTCAGAGTTTATGGAATCTTTGAAGTTGTTTAAAAATATTCAAGTGATATGACTGTGTATTTTTCTTCCTACAAAATGGTTCAGTTCATAAATTGAATCCACAAATGACTGAGTGGCACTTGTTTTCTTGAATAACTATTAGTTGTTGTAGCTTGTCTTGGAAAATTATGATAGAACATTGAGGAAAATATCTGCTGTTGGGACTTAATTCAAGACCTATCTTAATAAAAGTATAATTGTTTGAATGTTAAAAATAATAGGCACTGAATATGTAGTCAATCACAATACAATATTACAGGCTGTAAGCAAAAAATATTTCCACACAGTTTAATTTGTAGTATTTTTGGATCTATTAAGTAAAGTTTTAGTTGTCATGCTGGCTAACTGTCTTAAACAGAAGAAAAATTATTGCAAAGGCATATGCAAAGTTTTGTTGGTGTAGCCATATCCAAATCATTATGTTGCATTTATTTTATTTCTTTAAATTTTTTTGAACCACAAGCTATGCCTGGAAGGGACATGTCTAAGAATGCTTTGTATTTATCTTGGGTTTTTCATCTGCATATCTCAGCAGTTAGAAACACCATCGAGTTTATACATGCTCTAAATGCAGGGGTTTCCCAGCATTTATAATTGTTTTAGATTACTGAAAGAAATCAAAATTAATCTTGTAATACAATTGTTTGAACAGGTGGAGAGGCAAAGATTCTTTGCAACAATTGGAGATTTTTTTGTGTGCCTTAAAAACTGCTTCATTTATGTCTTCTAAATGACAAAAAAGTTGTGCTCATTGAAACTTAAGTATATGTATCTTTCAGTGATGAGCAGATTTATGTTAAATTTGTAGAGTGATTATCCCTGCTTCATTTAATAAAGCTATTCATGCTGAGACAAAACGGGATTCTTAACCTAAAAGATAATAATAACTACATACTAAAAGAGTACTCTCACTGTCTTTTGAGAAACAATCATCTAGTTGAGAGAATATGCTGTATTTGTAATCTTTCCACCACTGGAGTAAATCCTCCAACTCCCAGTCTGTTAGTGATTGATACGTGGCCGGGTCACTAACTTCATTACCCACCGTTTTGATTTGTGAGCTCCAGCTTCTTTTCTTGGTCTTTATGCTTCAGTTATAGCAATATGGAAATCCCGAGGGACCAGTCTGTCTGCGGAAGTTTGAGGCTAAACAAGAACTTCACAGCAGAACTTAAATTTCACAGAAACATTCTTGATAACCTTTCTGACAACCTTTTTATAGGGTCAGAGAACTAATACAGAACTTTAAAATGGCATCATGCAAACATCTTTAACCTCAGGAAAGATTGTGTCTTTCTTACAGAATTGCATAAACAAACAGCCTCAACTGGCCTTATTGACAGATGCTGGTTTCATCCTTATTACATTGGATAAAGGCTGTTCCATAGAGGCAGAGAAATCCTGCTGAAATCTTCTGGGAAACTCAGCATTTCCTTCTAGTCATTCATGGATATTAGTCATTAAATTTTTATGCAAGGAATACTTTTCTCATCACCTCCTATGTGCCTTTAGCACAAAAGGTTCACACAGTGGGTCTCCTTGTGCCCCATGGTAGGGCTATGACCATGTCGTTTTTTATTGCTAATAATGCACTTACCTCTCTTGCAATTTTATCTGTTTCCCTGTGCCTCACTTTTGCTCCTGGCTCTTGCCTGTAACAAAGCATGCTGGCAGCTGGAAAGACACCATAGCATTTTAGAAGTCGAAAATACGTTGGGTTTATTTATTTTTTGAATCACTGTAGTATTGGGGGTGCAGAATTAAAAAAAAAAAAAAAGAAAAAAGTGACAATTATACAATATTCTTAGTAGTGGAGGTATTGTGCAGATTTTAATACTGGTTTTTGTTGCTCAGTATTGGTGTGTAGTTATGCTAGATTATTTTCAGCTAGACTTTTCCTTACCATATCATTATGAGCTCTCTGTTAGAGAACTAGTAAAGATTGGTCAAAAGGTGTTTAAAACCACAAAGTGAAAAATTAAAGGTTTTCGTAAGACAAAATAGTGAAAGCATTGCAATGGATGGAACTCACCACTAATGTGTCGTTAGGACAAGATTAAAGATAATTAGATTTGAAATAGTTTTAGAGGCCTTGGATACTTTGGATCATGTCACTCTTCTGTAAATAGTTACCATTGCATCATTCTGAGAAGAAATCTGTTCAAACAAAAAGCTGAAGCAGATTTATAACATGGTAGACCTGACTTTTATACTGAGTAATACGCAGATAAAATTTCAGACTGATGAATTCTATGTTCTCTTAGATTTTTTCATGTCTCCCATCTTTGTTACTTGTGTTGTGCAGTAGTGGAGTTGTTCTGATTCTTTATTAAGAAAAATAAGAAAAAATAGACCAAAATTCTGGACAACATCCTGTGTGTGGGGGAGAAATATAAATAAGTAAAATAGGAAATTGTACTTGGCCTGAGCAGGCACCATTTGTTTTCTGCAACTGGCAGATCCTATAGTTGGAATTTCTTGCTTGGTGCTGATATCCTTTAGACTCCATTTCTTAATATACAAGTGGTCAAGATTGCTAATGAGGTGCCAAGCTGGTGTTGCTGTGTTCTGCCACACAAAATGAGTTTTTTAGAAGAGAGAAGCTGCTCCCTCTCTTTTCCTGTGGTAAAGTATCATCATTAATTTACCTCTGCTAGCAGTCTATGAACCCCAAAGCTTTAACACAGCATGCTAGAGCAGTTTTGTTGTGTTTGCCTTATGGGAGGGTTAGGTCTTGAGATGTATAGAAAAGAAAGCATGTCTTGAATGAGTTTGAAAACAAAAGCTTCTTTCATTTAAAACACTCAGCAGAAGAATGCCAGTAAAGACTTTGAAGCACTGACTGCTTGCACTGACCTCCTTCCCTCACTTTATTTGCAAGGTGACAGGAGTGTATTGAATAAACCAGCTCGGTGCAAAGTTTTAGCTTTCCAGCCTCTCAGCGTTTAGCAAGACCAGTCACTGCCTCATCACATCCTTTCATCCTGTTTGTGCATAATAAGGGGTGCTAGAGAAGTGTATGCAGCCTGAGCCGCATCCGGTACCTCTTAATATATGAAAATAGAGAATCTTAATTGCCACAGTTGTAACTACGTCAAAACTGAATAATAATTGAAATTATGATTATATCTTTGAAAAATTGGTGCACTTTGTGATTGGCAGTCTGCTTGCACTAACCTTCCATTAAAGAGCAAAATAAAGAATATCATCAATCTTCTTTGTTTGAGGTACTCAATTTTTGAATGTAAAAAATTCAAGAGAAGTATTCACTTTTTGAAATGGCTAAGAAAAAGTCATATATTGATATAGTTATAAGATTTGTTTTCAATTTTTTTCCTCCAAAAGACATCTTCAGTATTTTTCTCTGTCACAAAGAAACATCATTTTGTAGTAAGGAGTAATTCAAGTTGGACTTCATGGGACAGTAGGTCTAAAGTTTTAAGCATAGCTTATCTTAAAATAATACAATTTCTCAATATGTTAAGTAGGGAAACAGAAGTTAGGAAATTGATATTTTTAGCAGAAGACAACTGCCTTTGGCTTCAAAGGATGGAGGACCTACAAACTGTTAGGAAAACTGATAAGGAACTTCCATGGTGTTTATCAGACATAAAATATTCTATAAGGATGCATGAGAACCTTTAGTACTCTAATTTTAAGCAGAGAAAATGAAATTAAGGGGGAAAATGGCTAATTATGTTAATGGGGGAATTCAGAGCTTGACTGAAAAGACCTCTAATACAGAGAGCTTGCCTGAAAAGACTTCTAATACAGACTGCTAGGCTTGTGATGGTGGGTTAGAAATTTTCTGATTCACACAATTTTCTTCTGTATTCATATTATGAAGTGATCTTGGCCTGAAATATTAATAATAGCAATAGAATTGTATTATACTGGAAATTACTGAAATTGGTGGGGCCAGTGCAACACCACTAATAGAATAACTTTTCTGCTGTGAATGGAGTTTCATTCTTACCCATGTATAAAACGTGTAGGGGTAGTCACAGGCAGTTGCAATGCGATGCCATTTACCTCTTGATTTAAAAACTTTGTGGGGGGAAATAATTCACCTTAGGAAATCAAAACTTTACAGCAATTTTTATTTCAGTGGTTGGGAGAATGTTTTCGCTGAATTCTCAGGCCCCTTATGAGTTTAATGTTAAAGTAAATTTTCATAGCAGATCTTTTTTTCAATCCAGTCATTGGTAATCTTTGTGAAAGAGAAGGGAAGCAAAAGGTTGGGCCAAAGTCTGGGATCTCCATTCTTCAAGCAATTTAATCTAAATGTTTTGTAAGGTCAATTCAGAACAAAACAAAACCCTGAATTCGGGATGTCTGCTAGGATCAGAGAAGTATTCAGAGTCATAAGGGGAGGAAAACATATTGTTGTGTGACTTTTAAAATAAATCAGAAAATTTCCGAAGCTTAGAATCTATTGTTTCTATATCTGTATATAATTTTAATTGTTTAACTGCATGAGATTATTTTGATTATTTTCTGGGAAATTTCAATTAATGTTTTCATTCTGTGCTTTGTTTTGTTCAAGTTCCCTTCAGAGAAGAAGAAATATGGACCTTGTAAATATTTCTTGCACTGGGAAACAAATTTCACAAAACAGTGAGTTAAGCATGCTGATATTTACATCTTGAGTATTAAGTAAAAAGAAACCTTGGACCAGTTGTCTAAAATAATTATTACTTACATATTTTAAGAAATCTTGGGCATCTTAAAGGTCTAGAAGAATTGATCTATGTGATAGCAGAGCATTTAATCACTTCTTCATTTTTACTTAGTTTTTGATTATGACCAAATAAAGTAAAAATTAGAAAATCTAGCCTTCTAAGCCCCATTTATTTTAATATACTTTTTTTAGACTAGTGTTTTAAGTTTCTAAGATTACATCCAGATTTTTTTTTAACAGTGTTAACTTCTTCTTGAAAGATATAAGGAGTGTGTTCCTGACTAATGCTGCTTAATTTGTTTGTAAGTGCTCATAGCTCCAGGAAATAACAGGAAATTAATTGTATTAAATAGTTTACTGAAGCCTTTAGAAGTCTTGTGCAGTGAGCTGGAAACTTCCCTCATATTCAAGAAATATGTCTTGTTTGAAGTTTTTGTATATTTATTTCAAGCAAATACTCGGTGACAAAATGAAGATTGTGCACAAAAGAGTTGTGTGGTGGTTTATTTTCGGTATTTTTTTTTAAAGTCAGAATAAAGAAGGCTTTGGAGCTATTGCTTCTTAGACTAGACAACTACAGTTTTTTTCTTATTTCAACTTAATATGCACGGTAGGAAAGAAGAAAATGCCTGTATGGAAGTTATATTCAATTTACATAGTGATAATGTCTGTGGTGAAAAGAAAGTATCTGGAATTCACTTAGAAATGGGACATCGTTTATTGTTCCTCAAAAGTTTTTTTGAGAAGGACAGAGAAATTACAAGCTGAAAAATCTGTGTCCCTTGTTGATTTTATTATGACTTTAGCAGAGCTTTTGTAACTCACAGTAGAGCACAGTCTGACTATTTATCTATTTATTTATTTGCTTTAAGATACTTTCACAGAAGAAAAGCCACCCATTATCTCTCCGTATGGGGAAACCTTTATTTGTGACAACGCTAATGATGCTAAAGTAAGTTGAGAAACCTGAATGTATAAAGTCTGTCTTCACTTTAATCTTCATGCTAGGTATTCCATACTGCCCTTCAGTCATTTTTTTTTTTTCTGTGTTTTTTTAGTTGCCAGTACTCTTTCTGTCTTTTTAGGTATATGCAAAGAGTTTATGACGTAAATATATGAGGACTAATGACTTTTGTTAATCTCAAGAGGCACTTTGTATGTTCAATAGTAATAGGAAGCATTGGTGTGTGTTGGTTGTTTCTTTTTTTTTTTTT